>CM053028.1:512480791-512548511 GCA_028564925.1 Lithobates sylvaticus | reverse complement strand
CAAAGCTTACAATCAAATCATATAATATAAGAATATCAAAGATACTTATCACAGGGCCCTCCTTGTGGCCTTGGAAAATGGCCGCCAGACCATGAGGTGACCAGAAACATCCTCTCATATCAGGGATTCCCAGCAAAACAGAAAGAGGAGCTCTCTGCGAATTCCTTTTACCAAGCTCACTCATTCAAACTCCCACACCCACTCAAAGTCACCCCCCCTTTGCCTTTCAGGTATCCATAGCGACCTTATAGTAACCGTCTAATTACACATGTCACAGCAGGTGGGCTACAAAGCTTTTGGTGTGTTTTCCAACCTGGCTACATTCCAATCCAGGGAATGCCTTCTGTCCTCAAAGATATTGGGAATGTGATGTAATATTACATGAGTTCATATTGAATCCAACATATGCCGCTTTGCGACTGAAAATCGCATAAAAACCCTTCTTCAGACACGGCTCCTATTGAACAGTCCATAACTGTTTTGTCCCTGACATGCGTTTCCAAACCAGTATCCATAGAACAGTCCTTTAAACGTCTTAACGTGTCGTATTTTTACAACGTGTCCCTGACATGCGTTTCCAAACCAGTATCCATGGAACAGTCCTTTAAACGTCTTAATGCGTTGTATTTTTACAACCTGTGCAGAAGCAGCTCCTATGGAACAGTCCATTGTGGTCTTACCATGTTATGCTTCCCAACACGTGCCGCTTTGCCACTGAGTAACACATCCTTCTTCAGCGACAGCTTCCATGTCACCAGTATGTATCTTTGGTATCTTCTCCTTTCCGGTGTCTTCAGGACGGATGCAGTACAGGCAAGGGGTGTCCATTCATTCACCATTCACCAGTACACATTCAGAGCAACATATCAAACAGCTCTCAAATACTGATCTATTATTTAGATAAGTCTCGAGGAGGGCCTTATTCACCCACATTAATAACCTACAATACTCATAGGTCACACTATACCATAATATAAATCGACTTATTACCATACTATATACATATATATGTGTCCCGTCCATTTACGCACCCCGCTCCCAACCCTATAACCCTTTACTGTACATATGGGTCGGGATTAGGCAGGCTTGCTCACAACGGTATTGCAGGGCTCTGACTTGGCAGCAAGGTCTCTAATTTGTACACAGAGACTCTACTGTCAATTCGTCCCTCAACTTGCATAGCCAAATGGGAGACCCTTCTATATAAATATTGGGTCTAATCACACATATAAATTTGCAAAAAATTACAAAGCCACACAATTCCATCCCTGTGCCTGGATTTCAGAGACCATGTCCAGGGTATACCATGCACCTCTACCTATGGTTAGGTTCAAGGAACCTTCCCGTTTTATGACTAACATTACACCGGCATTCTTTAGGACAAAGAAACAAACTTGTCTATGTCCCAAATGACACCCAGGTGCTTCCTCCCCAGCAATGATCCCTGAAATAACTTCCCAACATTTTTACGTTCACCACCATGGTGTATTGACCTGGCATATAAAGGACATCATGGTCAGGCTTCCGACCGAGGGAAGTATCAACCTGCTTCCATCTCCTCTGATCCCATGTGGGTGATTTAGCCTCCAATGCGACAAGGTAGAATCCCCGATCAGTAAGCCCATTGATGCCACCAAATATACAGACCAAGTCCGCACTTCTGTATATGGGATCATACAGCCTAACACCTTTCACCATCCAAACTGGTACAGCCCATCCAGGCATCCGACCACCATTTTGGATTAGTGTAAGCGACGTGTTGTGGCAGAGTCTTACTGAGCGGTGATGCTAACTCATCAGGCCACTGCCCTTTATACAGAGATTTCACAACCAGCTTGATGCTGGTTGACACTTCCACCTGCCACTGCGTGTACGCCAGAGCCCATGACCGATTTCTATCCTGTACCCTCACACCCTCCACCAACCTCTCAACATGGTTCACCAACTCTGGAGCTAATTTACTCTGGGTGTTTTGTGAATGCTATTAAGGATGCCACCAATCTCTTTGAGTAACAAAGTCCCGCTCACGCTATTGCTGAGAGTTTGTTCCTCAGGATACCGATGTCTACTCCATTACCAACACCCATCCCTGCTCCTATTCCCCCAATACAAGTGCTGAATATACGCCTCCTCCTGTGGTTACTCCTCAGAGATAAGCATCCTGCTTCTGTGTCCGCACATCTCTGGGAGTAATTCACTGGTACGATGACAGCACTTGATTCAGCGCATACTCAGCACATATAGGGCAATAGGTTTTATCAACCACTGTGAGATGTTGCAGTGCCATATGGTGAAGGCATACTGTACCCTGGTAGTCAGCGTTTATTCCCTTTATCTATCGGAGCATGCTCCTGTGTGTATACACTGGCATTCCCTGTGCAGGGTTTCAACTTCTCAGGTGAGACCTCAACCAGGCGCATCTCCCCCATACAAGGAAATGTTCACCCCATTGATGTGTCACCTGACACCCTCTAGTCCGGCCAACAGACAGCTTATTATGCATAAGTGCCCGCCTCCTGGGTACCTGCACCATATACATTTTGTTACGTCAATACATGTCATACATTACACAACTTTTCTTATTTCAACTCCTCCCTCCAACAAAAACATATATATTTTACATTTTCATGTTCTGATGGATTGGATGTGTTATGTTCCTTCCCCTAACCTCCAACCCATTGTACGTATATTAATAACATGTTTGCATTCATCAGGAGAGAGTCCAGCCAAAAAAAAAAAAAAAAAAATGTTTCAAGTCTTAATGATGGGCACAGTCTTTCAGATTCAGCACCAGATCGTCCATAGGAAAAGAAAAGTGTTAAAGTGAATCTTTTTGTTTGTTCCGTCTCTCCTGATATTTATTAGAATAAATTTGGGGCGTGGTAAGGCACAGACAAACTGCCAACCAGATGATCATCTGTCATCCATTTTCCAGAACCTTTCCAATCTCGCTCCACCAGGATTCTGGAATTGAAAAACAAGAGCAGAATCAAATTCTTATCCATAATATCTGCTTGCTTATTATATTTACTCCTATTTCCTTCCTTGGAACCCAGGAACTTAGTATTCCTGGCTTCTGCAATTTGAGCCAAACTATCAAATACAAAAAACAAAAACCAATGTTTTTTTTTTTTTTTTTTTCCTCTTTAGGCAGAACCCACTCTAAAATGGATCCCCACGGTATGGTCAAAACTTTAAAAAAACGAACGTCACTGTTGTTTCTCAAAAATTCTCAATTTAAAAACGCAAAAAAGAAAAACAACCAATGCATTTATCTTTATCTTACGATCTATGCACTAACTTTATCTTACGATCTATGCACTAATTCCCCTTTCAGGTGTATAAAGCCTAAACCTTTTGGAGCTTTTTACACCTGAACAAAACAACAATAAAATAGCTGACTAAGCCAATACCCAAAAACAAAAAAAAATATGTTTTTTTTTTTTTTTTTTTTTTTTTTTCAAAAAAAAACAAAAATTTAAAAAAAGAATAAACATTAAAAGTCTGGCCATTATCACCCAAGAACAACATGACAAGACAACCACCATACAACAATGACAAACACTCAACTTTTAATTAAAGACATCCATGGATTTTCTCCTGAGAAGAGTACATGTTTCTTTTTTTTATCTGAAAGACAATAAGTTAATGGGAAAAACAACACAAACAAAACAAACAAAACATTTGTAACTTCATCACAACATTTGCTACCTCATTTGTAACTCTTTAGTTTTGTCAGATTATTGTTTAAATATTTTCATTGTTTGCAAACAATTACTAATTAATGAGCTCATGGTACCATGTGATAATCGATTATGCATTTACAATAACCTAACCCCCGTGTTGGTCTCACTTTGACGGACCTGCAAACAAAACACAAATGTTTAGTATCCCAAACCTGTTCTCTCCCTGGTCTCTGGAAAAGGAACACAAAGACAATGATTAAACACGATTATCATGACAATTGACTTTAAGCGCCCCAAGTCTCTTCTCATTAATTGTACTGCTAGGGGAGCACCGAGTTGTAGTATAAACAACTAAACTAAAAAAATAAAAATTACAAACATTAAAACTAAAACAGAAATTAATAAAAAAAAAAATTGAAAAATGAAAAATTGAAAAAAAATTAATAAAAAAAAATTTGAAAAAATTAATGGAAAAAATAAAAAATGAATAATAAAGAAAATTTAAAAAACCTAATAAAAATTCATTAAATTAATAAAACATTAAACCTTATAAAAAACTACAAAAATACTTAAAACCTTATTCATAGGAAGGAAACTTTGATCAGAGTATTTTTAACATACTTGCAGCTGACTAAGTGCTGCTAGAATTGCTTCCCCCAGTGCTATGTTTGAATAACCATTCGGCTACTTCCATTTTGATTTTATGCAACTGTCCTACATATTGCTTTTCAGTTTGTAGACTCCGTAATTGGGTCTTAACGGGGAATTGGGTTTGCTTACTATGGGCTCCATGCTTTGGATTGCTACCCCACCTGGCCGAATAACATTCATAATGCCTTGGGGTAGTCTTCAGGTATGATCTTTTTTTGATATCGTTATTCGCCCAACAATACTTTGCGATGTGACCTCCCCTTTTACACAAACAACATTTTAGCTCTAGTTTCCCTGCATAGGCCCTTTTTTCAACATCTTGTGCTGGAAATTCACATTGCTGGATAATATTACTGTGATTGGAATTAACAGACTTTACACTTCCATCGTCTGAGGAGTCATCAGAAGTTTCTATTTCAATTCCTGAATCAATTTCAAGCGCAGTTACCACGCTTGTATTTACGTCTCCAACATCGATTTCCATAATCCGCCTTCCTGTATTTCTGCTTAATACGGATACACCTGCCTTTGACCCATATTCGCTATCACTGGACTCTTGACAAAAATCTCGCAGGATATTGACAAAATTTTGGTAGGACCTAGCATTCCTCAGAGCCATTCTAGTGGGATAGCTTACATAACACTTATTGGCCATCGAGTATATGAAACTTGCATCATCCTCCAATAAGTCAGGACAGTTGAAGACTCTCGTATACAACGCAAGATACTCACTGCAGAACAATATTGGGTCAACTCCTCTCCTAAATTTCATTCGTTGCAAATCACTCATACCATTATCACGACTGTCCACAAGGCGCTGCAATTCTTTCCTCCGCCCCTCTGCATCTGCTAAATTATCCTTAACCTGTGCCGATAACTGGCCTATCAAAGGTCCTGGTAGCCATGCTTTTAGAAGAGAGCATGCATCGTCATTCTTCAACTGGAATTTATTGATTAGAGCCTCAAACTTATTGGACAGCGTCACTGGCGACTCCAGGGCATTAAATTCACCCAGAATCTGGCATAACGTGAGTCTCTCTTGGATTGTAATCAAACTGTCATTCTGCTTTGACGCTATAGGCGCAATAGTAGATTGTGTTTCCTCACGGCTCTTTTCCTCACTGACTGTGCAGATATCGGCCAATTGGCATGTTGCTTTGTGCTCATTGAGCGATATTATACACTGTTCTTTAATAAGAAGTTGGGAGTGTGCGTTTGCTACTTTCCTTTCTAAAGACATAACCAATTCTTCCATCTCTGATAACTTTATTCGCAATGACTCTACAAGTTTATTCTTCATGACGCAGTCCATGCTGCACCTCTGAAGCTGTTCTCGTAGGTCACCATTTTTTTCTGACAACTCGCCGGCTTTTGCCTGCAATTTGTCAATCTCACTACTGGAGGCTGTTGCCATTTTTAGAAGATTTTCCCTGACTCCATATATATCTTCCCCGAGAAGTCTCCTTTCTGCTTCCCACTTCTCCCCCATTTGCTCAGATATAACTTTAATTCTGAGCAACACTGCAATCTCATTAGCCAATTTTTCCTTCTTCGCTTTTTTTTTTAGCTGTTTACCCAGTAATCTGCTATTCTGTTGCTGACACTGAGACACCAGTACATTACACTGGCTTTTAAGAGGTTCATCTGCACATGAATGATAACTGGCAGAGGCGTACTTCTTAACATATGTATACACAAGTTCCATTCTCACAAGCACACAATCCACACATCTATTTGTACTAACGTTCCAACACTGCACTGAGTACTAAACCAAACCCAATTATCGTTAGCTCTTACAACTCACGGGAAAAAAAAAGAAAAAAAAAAAGTTGCTCACATAGCATTCAAGATTCTTCCTTCATTATCACTTTTACTTGATATCATTCTAAACAATACAACTTTTGCCTATCCATTGAAAAGACTAACCACATTTACTGTGGCATTATCAGCTGATGTTTGTTAACGAAACTTTCAAAGACTTCCATTGATATGCTAATTAGCCTACCCACATTGAAGTTGCTCAACCAGTTGCTTACCCAATGCAACACAGATAATAAACCAACAACAAAAAAAACTGATGCAAAACACACACACAGAGGCACAGTTAAAGCTATTTAAACTACTTTTCACCTGTAGTCCCACAACCAACTACAAAAAAAAAAAAAACAGATGCACATCCGTTTAAACACAAATTTGTTACTTGTAGTTTTACAACAAGACACAAGGCACATTCTAAGACACAATGCCTTCCTGTTAGGGTAAAAATCCTGTTAGGCCTTCCTGCCACATGGGTAAAAATGCAAAAAAATAAAAACGTAAAAAAAAAAACTTGAAAATAACAATCTATTTCTCCCACTTTTCGTCAAAGATGTATGGTAATTCCTGTCAATCTTTAACCAAGGGTGATCAGCCCTTACTCACCAGCCCTCTTGACCAGCTACAAGTATTCTAACACTTTGTATTAGCAATACAACATTTAACATATATATACATATCTCGGATAATAAAAAAAAAAAAAGGGTCTCACCAGATTTGTCGCGCGTCCGCTATCCGATGAAATATTTCACAACATTTTTATGATCATCCAAGCGTGGTTTCAGAATTCGCGAGCCAGCGCCAATCTTGTCCACACGAGAGACGATTTTCAGTTCTGGGTGTCTTTGATTACCAGGACTCAAAACAAAAATACATTAGTCTGTGGATTCTGTGTAAAAATACATTCTACACGCCTAAATCTATGGGGTGCCAAATGAAGTACGCGCTAAAATACTTATATCTATGTATTAATTTGTCTAGTCCCTATAATGTTATTAGTCTGTCTGTTAAACCTATGAGCGCATGCTACTGTTAATATCACAATAATACGAGGTTAGCTATGAAGCCAAACACACGGCTAGGAATAATCAAATATTATTTATTTCCCAATAATCAGGAACGCTAACATAAAGTATTAAAAGACATTACAATATCACAAAGCTTACAATCAAATCATATAATATAAGAATATCAAAGATACTTATCACAGGGCCCTCCTTGTGGCCTTGGAAAATGGCCGCCAGACCATGAGGTGACCAGAAACATCCTCTCATATCAGGGATTCCCAGCAAAACAGAAAGAGGAGCTCTCTGCGAATTCCTTTTACCAAGCTCACTCATTCAAACTCCCACACCCACTCAAAGTCACCCCCCCTTTGCCTTTCAGGTATCCATAGCGACCTTATAGTAACCGTCTAATTACACATGTCACAGCAGGTGGGCTACAAAGCTTTTGGTGTGTTTTCCAACCTGGCTACATTCCAATCCAGGGAATGCCTTCTGTCCTCAAAGATATTGGGAATGTGATGTAATATTACATGAGTTCATATTGAATCCAACAGCGCTCCACTGACCAGGAAGTGTCAGCAGTGGATGCCCCAGCTCGTTTTTAGCAACAAGACAGCACCTCCAGGATACGGAAATCGCTTGCTCTACACCCTCCATGGACATCCGGCTCACCATCTCAGTATCACACGCCCTGGGACATAGTACTTTTGTGAGTACAGCTATTTTTAACCCTTTACATTAAAAATTTCCACTATTTATTGCACTTAGAGTGGCGCCTTCTGTTTCTCTTCCCAGTACCTCATGAAAACTCAACTGCTTTTATCATCCAAGATTTCATTCTGGAGTCATCCTGGTCAACAGAACAGAGTATCCTCACAAACTTTACCTGAAATATATTTAGACAGTAAAAAAGTTTAGACATGCATAATATAGAGTTAAAGGGACATCATTGTGATTTTGTTTTGTTTTGTTTAATTATTATGTTATTTATTAACCATTGTATATAGAATCCTTATTTTATAAATTAACATTCATTAAATGATGCAGCTATGAAATTCAATTTGGAGAGCATTCTAGAGAGTATCTTCTTAAAATAGTTCAGCTGTAGATTGGCCTTTTGAGACTTTGGGGTTGATTTACTAAAGGCAAAACGACTGTTTGCTCTGCACAGGGGAGTTATACTTTGCATGGGGATTTTCCCCAGGACTTAAGGTGGTTGTAGACCCCTCACATTTTTGTTAATATTTTATTATATCTTTTCATGTGACAACACTGAAGACATTGCACTTTGCTACAATGTAAAGTAGTGTGTACAGCTTGTATAACAGTGTAAATTTGCTGTCCCTTCAAAATAACTCAACACACAGCCATTAATGTCTAAACTGCTGGCAACAAAAGTGAGTACACCCCTAAGTGAAAATGTCCAAATTGGGCCCAATTAGCCATTTTCACTCCCTGGTGTCATGTGACTCGTTAGTGTTACAAGGTCTCAGGTGTGAATGGGGAGCAGGTGTGTTAAAGTTGGTGTTATCGCTCTCACCCTCATACTGGTCACTGGAAGTTCAACATGGCACCTCAGCAAATAACTCTCTGAGGATCTAAAAAAGAATTGTTGCTTTAAATAAAGATAGTTTAGGCTATAAGAAGATTGCCAAGACTCTGAAACTGAGCTGCAGCACGGTGGCCAAGACCATATAGCAGTTTAACAGGTCAGGTTCCACTCAGAACAGGCCTCGCCATGGTCGACCAAAGGAGTTGAGCACATGTGCTCAGCATCATATTCAGAGGTTGTCTTTGGGAAATAGACGTATGAGTGCTGCCAGCATTGCTGCAGAGGTTGAATAGGTGGGGGTCAGCCTGTCAGTGCTCAGACCATACGCCGCACACTGCATCAAATTGGACTGCATATCTGTCATCCCAGAAAGAAGTCTCTTATAAATATGATGCACAAGAAAGCCCACAAACAGTTTGCTGAAGACGAGCAGACTAAGGACAGGAATTACTAGAACCATGTCCTGTGGTCTAATGAGACCCAGATAAACTTATTTGGTTCAGATGGTGTCAAGCGTGTGTGGCAGCATCCAGGTGAGAAGTACAAAGACAAGTGTGTCTTGCCTACTTTCAAGCATGGTGTTGGGAGCGTCATAGTCTGGGCCTGCATGAGTGCTGCCAGCACTGGGGAACTACAGTTCATTAGGGGAACCATGAATGCCAACATGTACTGTGATATACTGAAGCAGAGCGTGATCTCCTTTCTTTGGAGACTGTGCTGCAGAGCACTATTCAAACATGATAATGACCCCAAACACACCTCCAAGATGACCAAGCATGTCTCCAGACCTAAACCCTGTTGAGCCTGTGGGGCATCCTCCAATGGAATGTGGAGAAGCGAAAGGTCTCTAACATACACCAGCTCCGTGATGTCATCATGGAGGAGTGAAAGAAGACTCCAGTGGCAACCTGTGAAGCTCTGGTGAACTCCATGCCCAAGAGGGTTAAGGCAGTGATGGAAAATAATGGTGCCACACAAAATATTGAACTTTGGGCCCAATTTGGACATTTTCACTTAGGGGTGCACTCACTTTTGTTGCCAGCGGTTTAGACATTAATAGCAAATTTACACTGTTATGCAAGCTGTGCACTCACTACTTTACATTGTAGCAAAATTTAATTTCTTCAGTGTTGTAACATGAAAAGATATAATAAAATATTTACAAAGACGTGAGGGGTGTACTCACGTTTGTGAGATACTGTATGTCTGTAGTGTTTACTTATCTCTCTCCAAAGCTTTAAGTGTCCTTTCTCTCTGGTGCTTCGTTCCTCTGTTATCAGCATGGGTCACTTCTGAGAAGTGCTCCGACACATGAGATAACAGTGAGGGAGCTTAGAGGGAGATAAGCAGGGAGCTTGTCTATTCAGAATACAGCTCTGCATGTTCCTTCGTTTCTCTGCCTCTGTGGAGGGGGTGTGTGCCTTTCTTCCAATCAGCTCTCACACAGTGTAAGTCCAGACTCCACACCCACCCCTATGTGCTGCTGATAGAGGAAGAAATATTTCTAACATGATCTACACGTTCCAAAGAGAGTAGAAAGGGGAAGACAGCCAATATACAATTAAAACTTACGTAGGAGGATTTGTTTAATCTCTGTGTATTATCTGAGGCTATTCACTTCCCTGGGTAGAGTATATGTGGGGGTTTGAAACCACTGGTATTAGATCTGCTGACTTCTATCATCCAATCATGTACAAGCAAAAATGCAGTTTTGTTTTTCTTCCTTGCTTGTGACTGGATATTCATGCAAACTGAAATTTTGCCATGTTCACTAAGCTCTGGGAAAGATTCCATTAAAAAGTGCAATTTTCCTTGCAGAGTGTACAGGTTATTTGCATTTAGTAAAACAACCCTTTTTTTCTTTTCATATGGAGTCTTACTGAGCAGCACATTTCTGACTCAATCAGTTGTGTATGTAATTGCAGCTTTACAGTTCTGTAAACAACACACAACACAAAAAAATAAATGTTTGTGTGTAGTATATCAATATCCCCACCAGATGCTGCACGTGCTGGGCCTGAATATAGAACCTTAATTACAACATAATACAAATTATATGTGCAATCCTGAAGTTTTAATTCAACAGCATTTCCATTAAATAATGTGAAAACCAGTGGCGGCTTATGCTCCATTTTTTTGAGGGGGGGGGTGCGCAAACACAATCCCCACCACCCCCCCTTCGGTCAGTCCATCAGTCAAACTCACCCCAACCCCCCCTTCGGTCGGGCCATCCGCCCAACAGCCCCGCACTTACCCCATCTAGTTCGCGGGCAGCTTCGGCAGTTTCCCCCTGCGACTCCTCCTTGGCGGCCAATACAGTCACTTCTCCTCTTGGCCAATTGGGTCTTAAGACCCGCTTCCTGATTGGATGGGAGGAGAAGCAGGAAGACAATAGAAAATATTAATTTGCTATTCTCACACAACTGGGTGGGCTCAGGGCGCAGTGCTCTGCTTCCCGAGCCCACCCTTTTTGGAAGCCAATTAGAGCCTCTGGCTCTAGTTATGTGCTTCAACAAAAAGGACATAGAGCTCTATGCGCCCGGCGCCCCGCATGTAGTTTAGGGGCTGGGCGCATGGTTTAGGGAGGCAGCACCCCTGCACCCTTAATGGAGCGACCATCAGTGGTGAAAACCAAAATTTCAAACCAAAGTGAAAAATAAATGTGTAGCCCTTAAAAACAGCACATTTAAAAATAGTGTTCCATATATTGTACACATTAGCATCCAGTAATCAGATTTTGACAAATGAAGTATAAAATATGGGTGCATTTTCCTTTAGGACAGTATATTCCACAGAGTATGAAAGTTCATAAAGCCCCTGACTAATAATGCAAATATAAATGTTCAATCCAGTGCTTCCTCAATCAAAAGCACATAAACAGGTGGATTTGGATCTACAACAGCTTAAACTTGTTCAGCACAATGTCACAGACTAGGCCCCTCTCAAAGCGTTTTATCGTGCAAAGGACTCCATCAGAGGGACCGGAGCTAAGCGGCAAAGCTGATCATCACAATCTGCGCTCCTCGTCTTTCTGAACTTTAAAACTCTCAAAGCGTCTATACTGCATAAAATACTAAAGCTATCATAAGTAGATTTTGATAAGAAAATAAGTTTATAAAAATGTAACTATAAAGCATTTGGCACAACAATCAAAGCAAGTACAAATCTTTCACACCGGGTGGGGCCTTCATCAGGCCCATTGACCATTGAAGTGTTTTTCTGTTTGCCTCATCTCATGCACTATGTATATTTTACGCACAAATAAAGCCCACTTTTTATTTTAGCAATACTATACACATGTGGCTTGCCTCTATTCTTACTCATGTTCTTGGTAGTTATCCCTGATCCCCTGTGTGGAGGATGAGTGAGCTGAAGCTGTTGTAATACCAAGGTCCACCTGTTCACGTGCTTTTGATCTTTTATGGTTTGAAGATCAACTATGTTTGGTAAGGAGTTTGGACACTTGGTGGTGGAACACACAGAGGGAGCACTGGATTGAACATTTATATTTGCAATATTATTCATGGACTTTATTAACGTTGATGCCCTGGGATATATAGTGTCTTAAAGGGAATGCACCTATTTATTTCACTTTATTTGTCAAAATCGGATTACTGGATGTTCAGATCCACTCAGATCACTGACATAAATGCTAACTTACAAATTTTATTCCATAGGCTATTTTAGAATTGAAGTCTACATTTCACCTATAATATTGAGCAAGGCTCTTTCACTCATCGTTGAGGACCATAAGCTACCAATGGGGATGTGTGCTTTTAATATTGACATGATGCACAGCCTTAGGGGGGAGCTGCTTCATTGTAAAATAATTGTCCGTAGTGGGTAAATATATTATAAATAACAGTATATACTGTATGTTTTGATGAAGCTGAGGACCCCTTCTCTTCTCCATCTACACCTCCTCCCTTGGTCACTTGATAACTGCCCACGGCTTCCAATACCACTTATACGCCGATGACACCCAAATCTATCTGTCTACTCCTCACCTCACTCCTTCAGTCTCCTCTCGCATTACTAACTTACTAACTGACATCTCAGCATGGATGTCGCACCACTTCCTTAAATTAAATCTCTCTAAAACTGAGCTATTAATATTCCCCCCCGCCCGTGCCCCCCCTCCATGACTTTTCCATCAAAATCAACAATGCAACCATCAGTCCCTCCCCTCACTCCAGGGTACTCGGTGTAATCCTAGACTCGGACTTGTCATTTCAGCCTCAAGTCGAATCGCTGTCAAAAGTTTGTAGACTTCACCTCCGTAACATCTCTAAAATTCGCCCCTTTTTAACAAATGACAACACCAAGCTCCTCATTCACTCCCTTGTTATCTCTCGCCTTGACTATTGCAACTCCCTTCTCATTGGCCTGCCTCTCCATAGGCTCTACCCTCTTCAGTCTATCATGAATGCTGCTGCCAGACTTATCCACCTTACCAACCGTTCAGTGTCTGCCAACCCTCTACTCCAATCCCTACACTGGCTCCCAATCACCCAACAAATTAAATTCAAAATACTAACCACAACTTACAAAGCCATCCACAACTCTGCCCCGAGCTACATCGCCAATCTTGTCTCCAAATATATCCCAAACCGTCCTCTCCGCTCTTCTCAAGATCTCCTCCTGTCAAGCTCTCTTGTTTCCTCCTCCCATGCTCGTCTCCAGGATTTCTCCAGAGCCTCTCCCATCCTCTGGAACTCGCTGCCTCAACCTGTCCGGCTATCCCCTACTTTAGCTACCTTCAGGCGATCCCTGAAAACTCATCTCTTCAGGGAAGCCTATCATGTCTCCAACTAATCTTCTACCACTTCCATCAGCTCTTTCCCCACAGTTACAACCTTTTGTATCACCTCCCCCACCCTATTAGATTGTAAGCTCTTCTGAGCAGGGCCTCCTTAATCCTCTTGTATTTTATTGTATTATAACTGTATTGTCTCCCTTTTTATATTGTAAAGCGCTGCGTAAACTGTTGGTGCTATATAAATCCTGTAATAAATAAATAAAAATAAAATGAAGCTGATTCTCTCTCATTAAAGTTGGGACTCTGGACAAAGCTTTTTTTTTTCAAATTTTGAAAGAATGGAACAAAATGAAATATTCATTGCTGTCATTGTGATAGTGACTACTGGGAGAGAAAGTGAGCGGAAAACTCCAGTAAGAGCACATACAGCAATAAAATAAAAAAGAAGTGTGGAATGGTTGAAGTCTCTGGCTTATGTTGCTGTTTGTGTCTTGGTAAATAGATTGTTCTCACTTCCTATGGTCACTAGGGATGAGCTTTGAGTTTGGACCAAAGTAGAGTTTGGTCCAGATTCTCCTTATTTGGTGTTCGGTAAACAGGCAAACTAAATGGGGTGTTCACCTGCCTGCCAAGCCCCTGGCTGCAGCAGGAAGTGAAGCATTAAGCAGTGGTATTACCACTGCTGCTCAATGTGACAGCTGTTAGGAAGCCTGCAGCTTCCAAGCAACCAGTGACTTATCTCTTCCTAGTCATTAAGCTTTCAGCCAGGGATTCCCTGCTTACCACTAAATATAAACAAATAGACAGGTATGGTGGCTGAAATATTTGGCCAAAGGCCATGTTTGGTTACTGATAGCGGGTGACATTAATTGTGATTGGTGAGGATCTGCATTGCTGGAGGATGTGAGTGACAAACAGATTAACATCAAGGGACTGTTTGGTTTTTTTTATTTTTTTGAAATAAAGGACTTGTGATAGTGTGTGGTGTGTTTATTTACATTTAACATTTTTTGTGAATGAGTAGAGGTACTATTTACCCCTTACTTGTTCATATAGGGGAAAGGGGTGCCAGTATGTGAGTTCCTTTAAGCTCCACTGTTTGAAGACCCTCTGAAGACCCTCTTAACCACTGGGCAAGGGCTGTGGGGAAGAGAGCCTTGTCCTCATAAACCTGGAACATGAGGACTAGGTGCTTTGCCTGGGCAGAACTCCCGAGTAAGGCACCCTTCTCATGTTGAGGGCATGTGGTCTGGTTCAGGAAAGAGGCCTGCACAACCTCCCCCCTTTTCTTAGCCCACTAGACTGCATGCCTGAAGGGTCTGGTATGAATTTTGGAGGGAAGGGGCTATGTGGGTTTTTTTGTATGTGATTTATTTTTATATTTTTTGGGAGGGTGCATGATTTTTTGGGCATTCTTGCTGTAGGATAGACTACATCAAAAGTTATAGTTTAGAAAGTAGTGATAGTGTGTGGTGTGTTTATTTACTGTTAACATTTTTTGTGAATGAGTTGGGGTACTATTTACCACTTACTCATTCATATAGGGGAAATAAGTGCCAATGCCTGGGTTCCTTTAAGTTCCACTGCCTAAAGACCCTCTTAACCACTGGGCAAGGGCCGTGGGGAAGAGGCCCTTTTTCTCATCAACCTGGAACATGGGGACCAGGTGCTTTGCCAGGGCAGAACCCCCTAGTAAGGCATCCTTTTCACATTGAGGGCATGTGGTCTGGTTCAGGAGAGGGGCTTGCACGACCACCGGCCTTTTCCTAGCCAACTAGACTGCATGCCCCAAGGGTCTGGTAAGCATTTTGGGGGGAAAGGGGCCATGTGTTTTTTTTTCGTATGTGGATTTCACATTAAATCCATAGTAGAACTTCATCAATGATAAGTGTTCTGGTATGATTTTCTTTTATTTTTTTATTTTTTGGGAAGTTTTTTTTTTTTCACATTCTTGCTGTAGAATGTACTACATCAAAAGTTATAGTTTAGAAAGAAAAAAGATTTCACAATTCACATTTCCCTGCTTCTTTTTTTTTTTTTTGTTTGCATAAAATGGCATGGGGACTCCCATAGGGTCCTGCTAAAATACATACAGGCCCTTAAGGAGCTGGTATGAATTGTAGGGGATTTACATGCTGTTTTTTTTTTTCTCAAAGAAAACCAAGATGGCAGGGAAATGTCATTCAACATAGATGTGTTTTGGTATAACGATCTCTGTAAATATTTGAGATTCTCTTTTTGGTGTCCTGGCAATATTTTGGTCAGGTGCAGGATAGATGATATGATATATCTGGACTTAAAACTTATCTTAAAACTTGTTCATTTTCTTTGCTAGGTTGTTTACGTAATTACCATATATACTCGCGTATAAGCCGACCCGAATATAAGCCGAGGCACCTAATTTTACCACAAAAAACTGGCAAAACTTATTGACTCCAGTATAAGCCTAGGGTGAGAAATACGCAGCTACTGTAAGTGGAAAAGATGGTCAACAATGCCCATTTGCAGCCTCACTGTGTCCATTTGCATGCCTCACTGTGCCCATTTGCAGCCATAGGTCCCCCGAACTCTGTAGCTAAGGGTTCCTAGATGCCCCCTAGCTGCAGCCAAAATTTGGGGTTTCTGGACCCAAAGGGCCCCAAAATGACATTGCTGCAGATGGACACAGTTGACCGACTTTGGGGCCCCCTATCTCGGGGCCACTTAGTGCTAGGAACCCCAACAAAAAAATGTGCTGAAAAACTCAGCTTATGCTCGAGTATATATGGTAGTAGTTTAAAAAAGAAAGATAAAATCGTTTTTCCTTTCTGCTCATCAGTCATGTAGGAAGTGAGAAGGACATTGAATATTTGGCAAAGTCAACAGGTATTTTTTTGTACTTGTGTAGCGGGCACACTTTAATAAGTGTGCGCTATACGTGGAAATTATTTTTTTTCCCTCAGAACAGTAATGGGGTTCTGAGGGTTAATTGTACAGGTTTACTTTGGCATCAGTTTGACTGGGCTGTACTAGGTTTCTGCCTGGTCATGGGTGCAGTCAGGTACCCATGACAGGCCTAGAACCAGGCCTGGTTGGACGTCTTGGGTATCAGTCTTCCCCGGAGCCAATCAGTGGGTGCGTCTGGCCCCGCTGTGTAGTCTTGGGAAGGTTACTTAAGGTGCTGAAGTCATGTGTTCGGGGTTCGGCCGCAGTCCTGCTTTCCTGGTTCTGGACTGGGGTAGCCCCGCGAGGGGTCCCGGGCCTGGGAGCACTTGCCATCCCGCAAACATGGTCAGTTTGACTAGCCCCATAGACCCGCATGGTCTGGGGCAAGGATCCGTCTGTTCCCGAGTCTCGGAGCCGGTTAGCCCGAGGACCAGTGACTGAATGAGGATTCAAGGCGTCCCGGTGTGCTCTCAGTATTGGAGGGGCACCACAGCTCATACAAGTGACTGGGGGAGGACTCTTCGAAGGAGGGCCAACAAGCTGGCCTCTCAGCTGAGTTGTATGGACACACTTCCACAGTACTGCCAAGGAGACAGATAAAGTTCCAGGTACTGTGAGATAGGTTCCTATTCACCTACGGTTGCAAGTTTATTCTGTGTCAGAGACTTTTTGCAAGTTTCTGGATCACATAGTTGGCTGCCAAACCTCTGGCTAGAGGTTTGTCCGGCATTGAAGCACCCAGCTGCGAGTGGTTACTCTCTGGGTTTGATCATAGACATTCCTGTGGATGTCAGCAGTTCGAGTTACCTGAGTTTTCTTCACCCTTGCCCTCTATTCCTATCTGAGACTGTGTTATGTTGGATGTTACCCCTGCAGAAATAAAAACCTTCAAAAGGACTTTGTATGTGTCAGCATCCAAAGTTGTTGGGTACTAACCCTGGGAACACCTGGACATTCCCCGACAAGCCAAGAGGAGGTAACCGGTAAGCCCAAAAGTCAAGGCCGCCCCTCTGTGGGTTATGGTCGCTACACTTAATAAAAATATACTTAACTTTGGTTTAGATACACATGAATCTATGGTTAAAATCTTACCAGTTTTTTATTTGCATGGAGTTAATTCACATTGTGTAACCTAAATACTCCTGGTTTATCCCACATCCTAAAACAATAATACTGGCATGCTAAATGTTTTTGTACAGTGTATTCCATCTGATACTCCCAGCCCACTAGCATCCACACACAGCTAAAATATTACGTTTAGTTGGATTGCCAAAATCTATTTAGTTTGCTCTTAGAAAATCTGTAAAAGCAAATTTGTGTTTTGAAGCATTTTATTATTTTTTTTAAAAAAATTCAAACACATATTAACAGCAGTAAAAGCAGTTGTTAGAGAGTCCATAATTACCGGCTGTTGCTTTTCAGCCACAAATAAAGTATTTTATTTACACTTTAGAACAGAGGCTCCTCACTGAGATGTTGAGATAGTTCTATGCAAATGTACAGTACTATAAAGTACATCTTCTGCCTAAATGGCAAATGATGACTTGGAAAATGTGCATTTGAATATTTCTGAAAAACGAACTGAACATTGCTGTTCTGTTTCCGCGGAATATTGTGCTAACATTTGGCAATACCATCAGGGGGGATTGATACATGTGAAGCAGAAGATGAATTGTCCAAGAAGAAAGGACTCCACCACCCCATGATCTTCACGCCACATGCTATTTGTCTGCTGTTTGCCTGGTTTTAATTTGTTGTTTTTCAAATGGCTGTTCAGAAAAAAATAAAAAGAATCAAGAGACCCATGGAAGTAGCAAACTTTTTTGACTATGGCTTTAAACCTGGTCAGGTCAGAGTTGCTTTGAGATCCATGTTACTTTCCATTAGCTGATCTTTTTTAAGCAATGCTAACCAAATTATGATATGGAGTTATAGAAATCTTTAAAGCAGAACACCAAAACTCCAAAAAAAAAATAGTAATTTTTACCAGTACCTATTTCCCATTTATGTGACAACTGTGCCTCATTGCCCACCATAGCAAGCATTTATTCAAGGACCATGGTTATGACTATGACCCTTTGTACTGAAATGCTTTATTGCGAGATCTGCCCAGTCATGGACACTGGTCAAGTCACCCACTTTGTGTCTATATCAGACTAAGCAATACATTGGATATCCACCATCATACACAATGCCCAAATTCTTCTCCAGGGTCACAGAGCACCCACAGTCTCACCCCTCAAAGATGTTGCCTATAAATAGGCATAGGCATGCATCCCAACAAAGCCGAATTTTCAGCTCAGAGCCACTGTCCCATGTACAGGGGTTGAGCCCCGCAAACTCTCTGCCCCTGTACATTGTGCCCAGAGCGCAATCATGTGCAAATTATCATGTGATTCACATATTAATATAATTGTTGTGTAATTTGTATATACATTATCTGATGGCAGGGTTTGCATATGAGTGAGCTATAGTGGTTGTTTCATATGTAAATCCCACCTCTGGCTCATTTCTGTGCTAAACAGCAGAAGGCTACTTCTCCTCCTTTCACATCCACACCTGAGGAGAAGACTTCCCTCAGGCCACTGCATGTATGATCTCTGGAAACTGGTGCTCTAGTCTAAAAGGGAGGAAGGGGCCTGTACTGTGGGGTGGCCTGGGCTTGTACTAAGAAGATACTAAGAGAGCTGTCTGTTCCAGGGGGGTCTATACTGAAGGGGCAGGGCTGGGAGGGGGGAGTTTGTATGGGAGGGAGGGTCTGTTCTGAAGGGATGGGCTAACAGCCCTCCTCTTAGTCTGTACTGGAGAAACAGGTCTGTACCGAGGGGGTGGGCTGGAAAGGAGGTCTTTACTGGAGAGTTCTGTACTGGGATGGAGAACTGGGAGTGGGTCTGTACTGGAGGGGTCTGTACTGAGAATGTGGGCTGGGAGGGAGGTCTGTACTGGAGGGTTTTGTACTCAGAGGGCAGGCTAGAAGGGGGTCTTTACTGAGAGGGTGGGCTGGGAGGACGATGTCTGTACTGGAGAGGTGTGTACTGAGAGGATGGGCTGGGAGGCGGGTCTGTACTGGAGGAGTCTGTACTGAGAGGGAGGGCTGGGAGGGAGATATATGCTGTGGGGGACTGTACTGAGGGGGTGGGCTGGGAGGGAGGTCTGTACTGGAAGGTTCTGTACTGAGAGGATGGGCTGGAAGGAAGGTCTGTACTGGAAGGTTCTGTACTGAGAGGATGGGCTGGAAGGAAGGTCTCTACTGGAAGGTTCTGTACTGAGAGGATGGGCTGGCAGGAAGGTCCGTACTGGAAGGTCCTGTACTGAGAGGATGGGCTGGGAGGCGGGTCTGTACTGGTTGGTCCTGTACTGAGAGGTTTGGCTGGGAGGCGGGTCTGTACTGGAGGGGTCTGTACTGAGAGGGAGGACTGGGAGGGAGATCTATGCTGTGGGGGACTGTACTGAGGGGGTTGGCTGGGAGGCAGGTCTGTACTGGAAGGTCCTGTACTGAGAGTATGGGCTGGAAGGGAGGTCTGTACTGGAGGGGTCTGTATGTACTGAGAGGATGGGCTGGGAGGGAGATCTATGCTGTGGGGGACTGTACTGAGGGGGTGCGCTGGGAGGCGGGTCTGTACTGGAAGGTCCTGTACTGAGAGTATGGGCTGGGAGGGAGGTCTGTACTGGAAGGTCCTGTACTGAGAGGATGGGCTGGGAGGCGGGTCTGTACCGGAGGAGTCTGTACTGAGAGGGAGGGCTGGGAGGGAGATCTTTGCTGTGGGGGACTGTACTGAGGGGGTGGGCTGAGAGGCGGGTCTGTACTGCAAGGTCCTGTACTGAGAGTATGGGCTGGGAGGGAGGTCTGTACTGGAAGGTCCTGTACTGAGAGGATGGGCTGAGAGGCGGGTCTGTACTGCAAGGTCCTGTACTGAGAGTATGAGCTGGGAGGGAGGTCTGTACTGGAAGGTCCTGTACTGAGAGGATGGGCTGGGAGGCGGGTCTGTACTGGAGGAGTCTGTACTGAGAGGGAGGGCTGGGAGGGAGATCTATGCTGTGGGGGACTGTACTGAGGGGGTGGGCTGGGAGGGAGGTCTGTACTGGAAGGTTCTGTACTGAGAGGATGGGCTGGGAGGGAGGTCTGTACTGGAAGGTTCTGTACTGAGAGGATGGGCTGGGAGGGAGATCTATGCTGTAGGGGTCTGTACTGAGAGGGTGGGCTGGGTGGTATTCCTGGTGAAAGTGGCTGACAACACACAGAACTTTTGTGTGAATGTGTGTGAATTTTTAAGTAGTGTCAGCCCTGCCCAGTGTATTTAGCAAAAGCACTTGACCACACCTACTCTCAGATCTCTTCAACATAAAAATGAATCATTCTGTAGTCCAGGATAAGAACATCAAAAGGAAGCTAATGAGAGAAGTTCACTGTTAGGGATTACATGTGGGCTGTGTTTATAGCAGATATTGTGAATATCATTTTTTGTGGGGGGGGGTAATAGCATTTAGACTTGTTGATGACACAGATCTTTAGATTAAGAAAGGATCTGTAAAAAACACAGTGGAGAGGGAGTGCAAACAAGACCACAATCATTGCAATTCACATAAATAAAGCACAGTTTGCTACCGGACCCTGATTACTTACTCCTTATGCAGTTTGTCTGCTTTTTGACGCTTGTCCCCATGTTCTTGATCTTTGCTTTATATTGAAAATACTGTCCCACTGAACCTTGCTCACCTCCTTGATGTATTTAAAAGGTTTTAGTCATGGCTCCCCTTTCCCTTCTTTTTTTTTTTTTTTTTTTTTAAACAATTTTTTATTAAAGTTTTAAACAGTACAAGCAGAATCAGCAAAAAATGTGTTTGCTTAAAGGGTACAATATGAGAAAAGTAACAGTATAAGAAAGCACTGTAAACAAATGCAGTAAGCGCTCATGAACAACACAGGTGAACTACATTGCGGTCTATGAAGGTATGGTATGAACAATGCATGTAGAGAGACAAATTATAAACAGTATGGACAGCGTTAAGTGAAGTCGCAAGAAATGAGAAGGTCATTAAGTGGTATATATTTGCATTTGTTTTCGTGATACGGGGTCAGAGACTAATGTGATGTGGTATTTTTGAACTAGGAATTGTACAGCTTTAGAGGGCAGCATTAGGTAGGTCCAACCCAGTCACCCCATAAGGGAACTTGCTGTGAGTGGGAAGGAGCTATTAAGGTGTGGAGTGATTGGAGTGTAGGGTATGCGCCCAGCAGGGGCTGGTGACAGTGTATTACTAAGCCAAGCATGGCATCAGAGCAGACTGACAACTAAATAACTGGGAGGGGTGTTTTAACAGAGGTCTCATGAGAAAGGGGGTATTGGTAAACTCTGTAAAACCTGGGTAGTTGTATAATGAGAATTCAGGATGTGAATAAGAATGTTTTAAGAGAGGTGTTAAACTGGGACAGTCAGTGAGGGTTGAGAGGACGATCTGAAGTGTTTCCAGCATGCCCAAGTAGATTCATGGCTTGTGACAGCGTCTCTGGCCTGGTGTATGAGGCTTTCCATTTCCTCTATTTTGTCGACCCTGTGGGTCCATTCAGCGATTGTAGGAGGTGTAGGACTCTTCCAATGGACCGGTATGCAGTGATTAGCGGCGTTGAGCAAGTGAATTGTAAGAGATCTTTTGTACGAGCGGACGGAGTTAGTGGTGTGGTGCAAGAGGAATCGAGCAGGGGAGAGTGGAATCTCATATGTTGTGATGCGATGTACGAGGGAATGAATAGTGGACCAGAATGGTCGGATTTGTGGACATTCCCACCAAATATGAAGGAGGGAGCCTGGAGCAGTGTTGCATCGCCAACATAGAGGGGTAATGCTAGGTTGGAATTTGTGAAGGATTTGGGGCGTTCTATACCATTTAGAAAACAGCTTGTAGCGGTTTTCTTGGGTGGAGACGTTGAGAGAACCCTTGTGAATATGAGTAAAAAATTTTTCCCATTCCTGTGGTGAGAGATCAATGTCCAATTCCGATTCCCAGCGTTTAATCAGGGAGTCAGATTTTATATCGTGGGTAGAGAAAAGGAGTGAATAGGTAGTGGACACAACATGTTTTTGGGGTTCCTGTTGCATACACAGTGTTTCAAACGGCGTGAAGTCGTGGTGCCATGGCACTTTGGGTTTACAAGTAAGGAAGAAGTGTTTAAGTTGTAAATAAGTAAAGAAAGGTATTCTGTAGTCCGGTAGAGCTTGGGACATTGATTGGTGAGATAAGATCTCTCCGTTAACAAAAAAACATTTTGCTCTAGGGACTGGTGTGGAGCGTGGCATTGAGGGATCCCGCAGAGTGAGACCTGCCTGGAAGTCTGGGTTCGAAGAGAGTGGAGTCATGGGTCCCGGGGCATTCAAAATAAGGGAATGGTTATTCGCTAGGCGGGAGTATCGTAAAGTGGCCCCTATTGTTGGGTGAAGGAGTAGTTGTTTGGGAATATGTGAGGGGTGTAACCATGGAAAGTGTGTCAGGGGAGTGCTTGTAAAGGAGCGTTCAATTTGGATCCAGTCTTTGCATGAGTTATGGACGTGCCAGTCAACAATCCTGGTCAAATGGCAGGCCCATTGGTATCGTTGTAGGTCTGGTAAACCCACACCGCCTTTCAGTTTGGGAAGTGTTAATCTGTTCCAACCTATTCTGGGTGATTTGGAAGACCAAATAAAGGTCCTGCATATATTTTTAAAGGAGGCGAGAAAAGACGGTGGGAGTCTAATTGGGATAGTTTGTAACAGGTAAAGGAGTCTGGGTAGCACGTTCATTTTGAGAACGGCAATTCTACCAAACCAAGACAGCGTGCCATGGTTCCAACGTAAAAGGTCAGCTTGTATGTTGACCAGGACTGTTGGAAAGTTAAGAGCGTACAGTTTGGAAAGGTTAGTGGGTATCTGGATCCCCAAATAGGTAATGGCTGTGGGTTCCCAGCGAAAAGGGAAGGTGTCTCTACAGTGTGAGACCAAGGTGGACGGTAGTGATATGTTGAGCGCGTGTGATTTCGTGAAGTTAATCATAAGGTTGGACAGGTCTTTAAAGAGGGAAAAATCTTTAAGTAGATTCGGGATGGTGATTAAGGGATTGGATAGGAACAAAAGGATATCGTCGGCATACGCCGCCACCTTATATGTTTTGTGCTTTATCGAGATGCCGACGATATCCGGATTCTCCCTGATTTTGCGGAGGAGGGGCTCCAAAGTGATCAGAAACAGTAGTGGGGAAAGCGGACATCCCTGGCGGGTACCGTTAGAGACAGAAAAGGCGCTCGACAGTTGACCGTTTACTCTAATCTTTGCCGTAGGGGAAGAATACAAGGCCATAATCATGTTAAGTAGATTCTGTGGTAAGCCTATTTTTTGTAGAGCGATTTCCATGAAGTCCCAGGCCACCCTGTCGAACGCCTTTTCCGCGTCCAAGGATAGGAAGAAGCCTGCGGTGGAGTTAGTGGTCATCCAGTGATGTATATTGATAGCTTTAATGGTGTTGTCTCTGGCTTCTCTACCAGAAACAAACCCCACTTGGTCAAGGTCAATTATTTTGGGTAGAAGTGGTTGTAGACGATTCGCTAAAGTTTTGGCATACAGCTTAAGATCAACATTGAGCAATGAGATGGGTCTGTAATTGGAAACTAACGTTGTATCTTTATTTGGCTTGGGTATAAGGGTAATATGGGCTTCCAAGAGGTCTCTGGTGGTGGAGGTATTAGAAGAGAGGTTATTGAAAGCGTTCACAAAATTGGGTAGTAAGATGTCAGCGAAGGATTTAAAATAGCCGGTGGTGAGACCATCTGGGCCCGGGCACTTTCCAGCTTTGAGCTGTTTAAGGGCAAGAGAGACTTCTTCTAGGGTGATTGGGGAGTCGAGAGTAGCGGTATCGTCAATCGAGAGGGGGTCTGGGGAGTACCGTTGCAAAAACGAGTGTATTAAGGTCGTTCTCTCAGTCCGGAGGGAAATATCGGAGGGTTTGGGTAGGTTGTATAGTTTGGAGAAGTATTGCACAAATTGGTGGGCAATATCTTCAGTTTTGGAGACAGTGGATCCCTTATCGGTTATAAGTGAATGGATTGTATGAGCAGCTTTCTTTGTTTGTAGAGCTCTGGCAAGCATTTTCCCAGATTTGTTGCTGAACTCATAGAAGATTTTTTGAGTTAGGGCGTATTTACGCTTCAGGGATTTGTGCAATACTTCTAGAAGGTCATTTCGTGCCTGGGTTAATTCAGTTAAAGTGTCCGCCGCTCGCGAAGCCTTGTGTGTTCTTTCCAGGATGCGTATGCAATGGGTTAGGGAGTCGATATGTGCTTTCCGTAGCTTGGTGCGTGTAGCAGCTAGAGAGATAAAGCGTCCTCTCAGGACGCATTTGTGTGCAGCCCATAAGGTTGCGGGGTCTGTGTCGGGCGACGCGTTGTCGGTAAAGTATTGGGAAATGTGGGTTGAAATTTGGCGGATTGAGTCCGAATCAGAAAGTAAGGAGTCATCTAAACGCCACAATCGCGGTGTGGGTGTTTTAGAGGTTAGCGAGAGGAGTATTGTGATGGGGTTGTGATCGGACAGTATCATGGGTTCAATGGTGGCTTTAGTTAGGTAGGAAAGGCCCGGCTGTGAAATGAAGAGATAGTCCAGTCGAGTGTGTTTGTTGTGAGGAGCCGAGAAGAAGGTAAAATCTTTGTCATTGGTGTGTAGGGTACGCCAGGTGTCGTGGAGTAAAAGGTTATGCAATTCCAATTTAATGGCTTTAAGAGCCTTGTACGGAAGTGTAGAGGTACCATTGGAAGAGTCCAGGGTGGGGTTCAGTGCTACATTAAAATCGCCTCCTACAATAAGAGTGCCATGTTGAAATGATGTGAGCTGCTGTAGTGTCTTACGGAAAAATGACACTTGTTGCGAATTCGGAGCATAAATGTTAGCAATAGTAATGGGATTATTGTATAGTGTCCCCCCTTTCCCTTCTTACCTCCAAACTGTATATATCAAGTTCCTGAAATCTCTAATTGTTGTTGCCCATCTATGGACTTGTTTTTATCATATCAATATCTTTTTGAAAGTGAGGTCTCCAGAACCGGACACAGTATTCTAAATTATATAACTGACCTTTCTGCAATAAATAACCAGTGTCACCACCTGCAGTCAGGCTCGGAGGCCAGTAGCTATAGCAGTAGCGAGGCACTCACCGACCAACTAGATAAGTACAGAAACAGGTCAACCTGGCAGATGACACAGGCTTACCTGAGGCCAGAATCTAAGTACTAACCAGTGTTCACCAGAACTTCTGATGTGGGAGATGGGTTTTTCTGCATGTTAGTACCAGGTCACAGTCCTCAGGATTGTCCCACCAAGAGTAGAGCATACCGTGGTCCAATAGCAGATATTGCAGGTAGGGATAAGCAGAAATATAGTCAATAAACAAGCCAAAAAACAATACTCCCTCCTAGAATATCCGATTAAGTAGGAGCACAATAAACTGGCAAACAGGAAGTGCAAAGGCATGGCTTTATTAATAAGTTCATTGGAGGAGCAAGGAGTTCAAAGTTCAAGACAAACAAGGTCCAAGGCAGGATTATTCAAGCAATTGTCAAGAGAGCTGCCCAGCATTCTAGGTGGCTCAGCAAGAAGAGACATTGCAGGTTCAGATCCGGGTCTTGACACCCAGCATCCTTCAAACCAACTACCTCCAATCCGGTAAGACCTACACCCCCTTCACATTTTTAACTCTTTTTTGATCTGTTCCTCCTCTTAGTCATGTAGACCCTCTGCTGATTTTCTCTTTTCTGCATCTCACTTATTTAAAAAGCAAAAAAACAAACAAGCAAATAAACAATAGTACGGTATTTTCTTTCTTACTTTCATTCTGTAAGGCATAAGGTTTTCTGAAAAATAAAAGGGATTCCACAGTGTATTTTTGATGTGTAAAGTTTCAAGGATTAGCAGACAAAAAGCTGTTTATTTAGTTATAGGTAGATTTTGAAAGACTAAATCACCCACTTCTTCCAAGACCATGAAAATTTAAGGTTCTGCTAACTCTGTAGCATAAGGTTCTCTGCGGTTTAAAAACTACAAGGGAATCAACAATGTATTTTTTATGTGTAAATTTTAAAGGGTCAATCGACCCAAAGCTGAAAATTTAGTCATAGGTAGATGCTGGATGACTAGAGATGGGCCGAACACCCCCCAGTTTGGTTCGCATCACAGCTCCTGAACATGAAAAGTGTTTGGACCCGAGCCACAAACTCTATTAAATTCTACAGGACCCAAACTTTAAAAATCAAAAGTCCTCATTTTGAAGGCTTATACAGTATGCAAGTTATTGGCCATCAAAGGGGTATGGGAGCCTGGTACCGTTTTTTACAGCTGACGGTCTGTTTTCTTGTAATAACAACCGATGTGGCTAAGCAGACCCGAGCCACCAGCTGGCTCTGCCCACCCACTCCAAAGCACCTTGTCCCCATGTTGATGGGAACAATGGCCTCTACCTGACATCCCTGGGCTGTGGTTGTGGGGGTCTGCGGGCAGAGGGCTTATCGGAATCTGGAAGCCCAATTTAACAAGTCTGGTATATTGTAGCCCTACCTATTCACCAAAAAAGTGTCAAAAAGAAACAAAAACATACAGTTTTTGACAATTCCTTTATTAAAAATTAAAAAACAATGTCCCCCGATGTATACTCATTGTCAATTATGACGCCCACTGCCGGACAAGAAAAAGAAAAAAAAAACTTCTTTGCCCACAATGAAGGCTAACTGCCATGTGCCTACTACACCATCTGACAGTTCTTAAATTGGTCAGGGGCAGGGCCATCTAACAACGTCACCTGGTAGCACTGGCCTTGTGTGACATCACTGATCGGTGCATGCTGGGTCGGTGACATCACATGGGGCAGTGCCCAGCCCCTTACCTATTTAAGAACTGTCAGATGGTGGAGCAGTCACACAGCGCTTAACCTTTGTTGCAGGCGGATCGCTTTTTTTTTGGGGTCTGGTGGTGGCGGCAGTTGTCACGATTGATGATGGATCTACATGGGGGACATTTTTTTTAAAGGAATTGTCAAAAACTGTGTGTTATTATTTATTTTTGACACTTTTTATTGGTGAATGAGTAGGGGTACAATGTACCCCTACTCATTCACATAGGGGGGGCGGGATCTGGCGGCCCCCCTTGTTAAAGTGAACTTACAGATTCCAATAAGCCCCCTGCCAGCAGACCCCCACAACCACAGACCAGGGTTGTGTGGGAAGAGGCCCTTGTCCTCATCAAAATGGGGACAATGTGCTTTGGCGTGGGTGGGGTGGGGGCCCTGCCCCAAAGCACCCCCCATGTTGAGGCTAGGCTGCATTCTCAGATTAGGGTCTTCCCCGCTGACAGCTCATGACTCATCTGTTGTTAGGGACGCAGCGACCTACTTCCCAGTCCACTCCTTAACAACCAACTATTCACTATGCCATGATTTGATAAAGCTTTGCCCAATCAGGGATTAGAATGCACTGTGTAGCGCGCAGTGCATTGTTGGTCGCTCGCCAAACAGGCGATGTTCTGGCCGAACTAATGCTCGGTCCGAACCACTTGCCCAACACAGTTCTGCAAACTCTGAAATAATCACTCAAAGATGAACTTAAGCTAATGTTTTCTCTCACCCCTTGTCCTCTCTTTACACTCTCCTGAAGGCCCTTCCTCCCCAACTTTTTTAAATTGCTTTATACATACCTTAAATTCTGTAGCTTTCTGTACAGTTCAATTACATCATGGGTCCTTTGTTTTCTCCTTCCACATCGTTGAGTTTGTCCATGAGAATACACTCCAGAACTTAGCAGAAACACATTCTCTCAGGTTTTTGGGGTACTCAGCTATCTCTGGTGGCATCAGTAAAGCGCAGTAATTTCACTTAAACCTTCAGGAAAGTCCAAGGTATTTTTTTTTCTTATAATGGTTTATTTTTAGCTTTTAATAAGTATTTTTTTATGAGGTATGGGGGACATTTAGAAAAGCATAACTTTCATTTTTATGCAAGTTCCATTTTAAGGTACTTGAAAGTGTTAAATCAGGTTAGGGAGTCTCCAAGTAAGACATTCAGATGAGACAGTGAGCCCAAATCAGATAAAAAGGAAACAGTGATGTTTATTCCATACACTGCAGTGGAGAGACACAACACAGTTCTCTGCAACATAAGCAAGTAAAAATGTGAAAGTGTTTCTGACTTACAAACATCAAGTTTAACAATATATACGTATGAATATGCATAAGGTCTAGGCGTGTTATAGGTGTGATTGTATAGTTTAATCCAATGAGCATCCATATCTTCTTAGTAGCAAGGGAACAGTTAAATGGGTGTATACATCATGTGACTGGCAAAAAAAGAGATTTCAGCAGTATCTGGTCAGTTCAGACTGGTTTTGGTACGAAAGCCTATTTTGAGCAGCTTTCTGGGTTCTTATCAGTAGTTTGTGCCGTCACATTTCCAACAATTTCAATTTCCCAGGAATTGAAAAAAATAAAAACACCTAGGGAATGTAAAAAAGTGCATTACCAATTCTTAAAGTGATAGTCTCTCTCTCTCTCTCATATATATATATATATAAACTCAACATTATCAGACCCCTATAATTCTCTTTTTGCACCCTTTTGACCTGTTAAAGAATATGTAAACCAAACATTTCATATTCCTGATATGTGCCTGCTGTACCATGTACTTGTATGAAAATATATCCTGTTCTCTTTATATTGCTTCATTTGTGTGAACTACCTGGTGTTCCTGACAGTCCCCTTGCTTACTTACTTATTAAAAGCTAGCCATACTAGGCATGAGAGCACACCATTATCAGTTCTCTAGCTATGCTGGGAACTTAGCCTGCCTCCTCCAGTGATCAGACTTGTGCTGATACCCCCCCCCCCTATGTAAATGGTTTGCCTTTTATTTTCTATTTTAAGCTGCATGGGTTGCTTTACAAGGGGAATTTAAATATACCACTGAAAACATTTTGTTATATCTGTTCAATAAGGGCAAGAAAAGGCGATCATCTCAGAAAATCAGAGCTATCCCTCCTAGTTGTTATGCTGTGACTACAAAATTATTTGCCTCTATATTGTACAGATTAGGATAGGGGATGGGTTAAAGTGACACTAAGCTCTGGTTTAATAAAAAGCCTCCTCCAAATATCTGCAGCTGTGATCTGATTTCCTGTTAGATGTTGGCTGCAGTCATTCTCTATGAGAGCCATCCTCCTTTGCTTGCTCTGGAGATGGACTAGGGATTATTGACTATGGACTATGAAATTTGTGGTGTGCATAGAGCAGTCAACTATAACTATTGTGCAATGCTTGATCCAAGCAAATGGAAATTAGGGGGGAAATTAGAAGTTTTTGAGCTCATGGAGGACATTACAAGGAGGCATAAAACACAGGAAGACACAATTTAATAAAAAACAATCTACAGGGCCATTAAGTAATGGATATGCATAGATTATCTTTGGAGAATAGGGATATAATTTAGAGTCACTTTAGGTAGTTTAGCAAGGGAAAACAGTCAGGGCTGACACCATTAAGTTCACAAAACTATTACATGTTGACGTCCCACAACTGGATTCAATTGCTCAGTGTATTTCTGTCTAATCAATGGGTATGTTTTTGTATTTGCACAGTCTTTAACTAGATAAAACAGAGGAAAATGTACACGTATTGCAGCAATGTGCTGTATATGTTTTTTTCTTTTATATTGCCCTGACATATGCTTTAAGCAATAGAGTGAGCATGACAGCCAGAAAGCTAGAATATTATCTCAGGTTTATTTTAAAGTGTAACTAAAGGCAAAACTTTTTTCAGTTTTGAATAGTGTAAGGAAGGATTATAACTAATGTAATTTTATTTTATTTTTTTGCCATCCTTGTCCCATTGGGAAAATTTCCCTTCACTCCCTGTCCCATAGTCATAACAGGAGGTGAGAGGAAATCCCACCAAAGTGATGGAATGTCATTAGGGTCACCAGAACATTGGAAGAATTCCCCTTTATTTGTGTTCTATAGTCAACCCAAAATTTGGGATTTTCTTCTACTTTCACTTCCGATGATAACATTAAACAGGGGAAACAGATGGTGAATCTTCCCAATGGGGACACAGACAGCAGTAACAAATGACAGGTGATCTAATCCCTCTCCACTCCATCAAAGATTAAAAAAAAGGGTTTTGCCTTTAGTTATACTTTAACCTTTGGGATCATACTTTTTCATGATACCAAGGCAGATCTAGGAGGTTAGGTGGTTGGAATTATTATAAGGTAGAGAAAACCAGAGAGGAAAAAAAATTGAGAAATTCTCCAGCTTTTCTTTCTCCCTCCTCCCTCCATTCCTCCCTTCCCTTCCCTTCCTTCCTTCCTTCCTTCCTTCCTTCCTTCCTTCCTTCCTTCCTTCCTTCCTTCCTTCCTTCCTTCCTTCCTCCCTTCCATCCCCTTCCTTCATTTCATTCTTCTACAGTATATAGGAAAATTAAGTGACGACTAATGCCCTGTACACACGGTCGGATTTTACAACGGAAAATGTCCTATCGGACCATGTTGTCGGAAATTCAGACCGTGTGTGGGCTCCATCGGACTTTTTCCGTCGGAATTTCCGACGGAAAAAGTTTGAGATCCTGCTCTCAAATTTTCGACAACAAAGTCCTAATGGACTTTTTCCGATCGTGTGTAGCGAATTCCGACGGACAAAGTGCCACGCATGCTCAGATCACATTACAAGACCAAAGCTATTGGCTACTAGCCTCTACGTAGTCCCGTCGTACGCAACGAACATCACCACGTTCAGGATGATCGGATTTTCCGACAACTTTGTCCAACCGTGTGTATGCAACACCAGTGTCGGACAAAATCCGTCGGAAAAAAATCCGACGGATTTTGTGGTCCGAATTTCCGACCATGTGTACGGGGCATTAGAGTGCACTCTTGGGTTTGGACTCATTAAAACTGGTTATTTCTATACTGGCCAAATAAAGTCACTGATCTCCAGAACTAATAACGTTATACTTATGAACAACATGAAATGCCTTATTCTTTGGTACATTGTTTTGCTAGGGTTTTTTTTGGATTATTTCAAACTACAGAGGCTTACCCTCTACAGGAGCAAGATAATAGCTTCTCATCCCCCACATGAGATGGTTTGCCATTACTTGCTGTCCTATGTCGGTGTCCTATGCTTTTCATTAGTCCAGCTCCAAATTCAGCCAGTGATCCGGAACTAATGATCACAAGCCTCTTATGTGACTTTGTGACTTAATCCTTTAGTGTTAGATGTCTGTGGCTTGAAGTGCAAACTGCAAGACCTTCTTCTGTTGCAACAACACTGGTTCTTTGACATGGGCTCCATTCACTAAGCTAAAACCTATCTGTTATATGCCATTTGTGAGTGTTGTTCTCAGCTAAGTGGTTGTTATTTTCCTCACATATTGGCACTCATTGTCGAAAATAACATTTTATGTCAAATAATAAAAATGATAGCTTAGTGAATTGAGTTAGTCAATATGTATATTTGCTTTATATTTAAGAGTCCAGTTACACTCATCTCTTGTGGTGTGTTGTGGTAAAGGACGCATTACTTTAAGTCAAGATAACACACTATGCATGTAATAGGCTTCATCCACACAGCTGTAAAAAAAAAAAAACAAGTGTTTTTTAATTACGGATCTGAACACAGCTGCATAATTTTCAATGGATCCATTCAAACAGGTGCGTAAATATGCACTGCATTCAGATCCGTAACACAAACGTGCATATGCGTATGAATGCATGTACAGTACAGGGGGTCCCCGGGTTACAAACAAGATAGGGACTGTAGGTTTGTTCTTAAGTTGAATCTGTTTGTAAGTCAGAACAGGCACATTTTTTAAGTGTAGCTCCAGACAAAAAATCTATTTTTACGTTTTTTAGATAACATAGAGAAGGGTTATCACCCCTGTAACATTTGTTTTGTTGTCTGTGCCCCTGTTCAGAAGATTTCACCTCACCTTCTGTCCCAATGACAATTGGATTTTGAAAATTTTGGGTTGTTAGGGAAGCATGGACTGGTGATAAAGCATCAGTGGAGACACCTTTTTCCCATATTAACCCTTACAGGAGTGAATTTCACTTCCTAGGGGTGGATTTCCTCTCACTTCCTGTTGTCTACCTCCATTTGTGAGTAGGAGTCGTTTGTAAGTCGGATGTTTGTAAGTAGGGGACCCCCTGTATATGCGTTTGTAAGTTGATACAATAAGTCTAAACGAAATGGAAAAATAAATGATCATTATGTACGCATATGCATCTTTACATGTTTAAATACATCTATACACAATTATTTTATTGATCATTAACAGGAACTTTTTTCTAGAAATTTTTTTAGGGCTGCGTGAATGAAGCATAAGTGCATTGTGGTGCCTATTCATTTCAATGGCGGTGCAACACACTAAGGCAGGGATCCTCAAACTACGGCCCTCCAGCTGTTGCAGAACTACACATCCCATGAGGCATTGTAAAACTCTGACATTCACAGACATGACTAGGCATGATGGGAATTGTAGTTCCTGAACAACTGGAGGGCCGTAGTTTGAAGACCCCTGCACTAAGGCAATGCAGCTCCAATAAGCATTGCTTTGCAGCTCATCACAACACACAGTAAAGTGGCATCTGAAGAATGCTATGTCTGATTTTTTGTCCATTGCAGTGCATTGGTAGCCATTTAAATGCACTCACCTCCACTAAGATCGCCACTGTCCAGCTTTCTTCTCAACATGCTAGGTCCACCACCACAATATTTTCCTTCTTCCATCTGTTACCCCCGGGGAATTAGTTAAACTCATTTCTGAGTCCCACTTCATCACCTGTCAACTGGACCCTGTCCTCGAACAATTACTAAGGCCCCCACCTGCTCTGTTTTAAACTTTCTAACTACATCTTCAATCTCTCCCTCTCTACTAGCACATTTTCTTCCCCTCTTAAACATGCACTGGTTACCCAATACTTAACAAACGCTCAATGGACCCTGCCTGTTTGCGCAACTTAAGACCCAACTTCCTCCTGTTACCCCAGAGGGAATTGCTAAACTCCTTTCTGAGTCCCACTTCACCACCTGTCCCTTGGACCCTGTCCTCTCACAACTAATAAGGTCCCTCCTGCTCTATTTTACACTCTCAAACTACATCTTCAACTCTCCCTCTCCACCAGCACCTTTCCTTACCCTCTTAAACATGCACTGGTTACACCATACCTAATGAACTCTCACTAGATCCCACCTGTTTGAGCAACTTAGGACCCATCTCTCTGCTAATGTTTGCCTCCAAACATATTGAATGCCTTGTCCACAACTGTATGAGTTGCTACTCCACCGATAACAAATTTCTTGACCCCCTACAATCTGGCTTACGCCCATAGCATTCTACTGAATTTGCCCTACTAAAACTTACTAACAACATACTGACTGCTAAAACCAATGTCCACTACTCCATACTTATACTTTTGGGCCTTTCCGTTGTCTTTGATACAGTCAGACACCCACTCCTCCTCAGCAAACTCCACACCTTTGGCCTCAATGACTCTGCTCTTTCTTGGTTCTCCTCCTTCCCATCTCATCGCTCCTACATTGTCAACTACAACTTGATCTTCGCCTTTTATCTTCCTCTTTCTGTTGGGATACCCCAAGGCTTTTTTTCTCTCTCTACACTTTTTCTCTGGGCCAGTTGATAGGCTCCCACGGCTTTCAATACCAAATCCTTCTCTACTCCATAGAGAATACCAAATCTCTCTCTTTACTCCATAGAGTGATATATATCAATATGGATGCCACACCACCTTATCAAACTCAACTGAGCTTAAAAAATGACCTTCTTCCTGATCTTTCCCTTTTGACTTTTTTATTAAGATGATTGATAGCTCACCTATTGGTCCCTCCACACTAGCTAGGGTACTCTGACCTCTTCTTCACACTCCTCATCCAATCACTGGCTAAATCTTGCTGCCTTAACCTCCATAACATTTACAAAACCTTTCTTCTTGCGCACAGGTTTTCCCCCTTCTAGTTCATCATAAATTCTGTTGCTAAACTTATCCACCTGACTAAGTGATCTTTTGCTGCTGCCCCTTTTTCCACCAATCCCTCCACTGACTTCCACTAGCCCAATGTATAAAACCCAAAATACTAACTACAACATAAAGCATCATCCACAACACTGCCTCCAGCTACACCACCATCCTCATCTTGATGTATCACCCAAATCATCCACTCCACTCCTCCCAAGACCTCCCTGTCTCTAGCTCCCTTGCCACCTTCTCCTATGCTCACATACAGGACTTCTCTTGAACCTCTCCCTTCATCTGGAACACTCTACACCAAAATGTTTTCCCTGCAAACGTATTTATTCAGGGAAGCCTACCCCGCCTCCACCTAAAAACTTTGAACGTTGACCACCTCGATCAGCTCATCCCCCACCCACAGCTATTTCCTTTTGTGCCAGCTCCACAAGCACGGCCCCCTAATCCTTCTGTATTTAACTGTATTGTAACTGTACTATCTCTCTGAATAGTGGAAATTGTTGCACAAACTGGTTGTGCTATATGAGCCCTGAAGTGTATGCAAACTAAATGAAAGGATTTATTTATTTTTTTAATTTATATTTCTATAGTGCTTTTTTCTTGAGGGAGATAAAGAGGCAGACAGACATCTTAGATGCGCTCAGGGAAATGTAATACTAGCTCTAATTGCAGACGAGAGGCAATTAACCTACTAGCATATCTTTGGAGTATGGGAGAAAAAAAGCACAGGGAGAAAATGCAAACTCCATGCAGACTTTGTTCTGACCAGGACCCAAACCAATTAAACCAAGAACTCCAGTGCAGCAGGCCAGAAGTGCTAACCACTAAAACACAGTGCTGCCACTATTACTGTAAATCCAAAAATTGCAGCTGCTCTGAAATGTTTGAAACTAGCAAGTAGAGAAAAGCATACATGAGCAAGGCAATATCCTAAACAATACAAAAGAGGCCTCCAGCACACTCTTATGCCACATACACATGATCGGATTTTCCGAAAACAAATGTTGGATGTGTGTATGCTCCATCGAAAATTTGTTGCCGGACCTTCCGCCAACAAATGTTGGCTAGCAGGTTCTCAAATTTTCCGCCAACAAATTTTTGTTGTCAGACATTGCGATCGTGTGTACACAAGTCCGTCGCACAAAAGTCCACGCATGCTTAGAATCAAGTACGAGACAGAAGCGCTCGGTCTTGTAAAACTAGTGTTCGTAATGGAGATATCACGTACGTCTTGTACGTCACTACGTTCGTAATTGTTGGCCAACATTTGTGTGACCGTGGGTATGCAAGACAAGTTGGAGCCAACATTCTTCGAACAAGAATCCACGATTTGTTGTCAGAAAGCTAACATGCAAAAAAAAAAAAACACAAAAACACAACAAAAATTATAATTACTGGTTAAAAATGGGGGTTGTAGTTCCATACATTTGAAAATATATGCGGAAGCCAAATTGCCCCCTCTAGGCACCTCTGATAAATGTGGCCAATAACTTTAAATGATCTGAGTTTCCCAACTATGGGGGGACGCTCACACCCTCAGCACCTCACTAGAAGCCCAGACATCAACTTTACGAGGCAGCCGAAGACCTCCAGTGTGTGTCTGCAACAAATCCAAAAAAGAATTGGCTGCCATTTTTTCTTATTTTTAGACTTGGTGAACACATGCAATGGATGTCTTCAGCTGCCTTGTAAAGGAGATATATATATATATATATATATATATATATATATATATATATATACTGCGGGTAAAATAAGTATTGAACACGTCACCATTTTTCTAGGTAAATATATTTCTAAAAGTGCATTGGCATGACATTTTCACCACATGTCGGTAACAACCCATGCAATTCATACATGCAAAGAAACCAAAAAAAGTTCATGAGTAATGTGTATGTTATGTTATGTGTAATAACATGAAATGACACAGGGAAAAAGTATTGAACACATGAAAAAAGGGAGGTGCAAAAAGGCATGGAAAGCCAAGACACCAGCTGAAATCTATCAGTAAGTAGAAAGAAATCCTGCCCCTTATCAATGTAAATTAATATAAGCTGGTTCAGTCTCAACTGATGGTCTTTAACCACTTGCCTACAGGGCACTTACACCCCTTTCCTGCCCAGGCCAGTTTTCAGCTTTCAACACTGTCGCACTTTGAATGACAATTGCATGGCCATGCTACACTGTACCCAAACGCATTTTTTATCATTTTCTTCACACAAATAGAGCTTTATTTTGGTGGTATTTAATCACTGCTGGGTTTTTTTTTTTTTACAAAAAAAAAAAAAGACCAGAAATTTTGAAAAATACTTTTATTTACTTAGTTTCTGTCAGTAAATTTTAGGGGTGCAACGGATCGTCGCCGATCCGTGATCCGAACGGGCCACCCCATTCGGATCGGCACACCCCGCGATCCGCGGAGCGCTCCGCGGCCTCGGCCTTAAGAAAGGCAGCGGCTTCGTCCTAGCTCCGGAACGGCGGCGGCCATCTTTGTACACCCGGTGGCCTTAGGAAAGGCCGCGGCTTCGGCCTAGCTCCGGAGCGGCGGCCATCTTGGTACACCCGGCCACTGTTTACAATGTGATCGCTCCGTCAAATGACGGAGCGATCACTTGTAAACATACCCTGCATTACCCAGCCAATATCCTGCATTTACTCTGCATTTACTCTGCATTACCCTGCATTTACTCTGCATTACCCTGCATTTACTCTGCATTACCCTGCATTTACTCTGCATTTACTCTGCATTACCCTGCATATACGCTGCATTACCCTGCATATACTCTGCATTACCCAGCCAATACTCTGCGATACTCTGCGATACCCAGCCAATACTCTGCGATACCCAGCCAATACTCTGCGATACCCAGCCAATACTCTGCGATACCCAGCCAATATTACAGTGGGGAGAGGATGTGGATATTACAGTGGGGGAGATGACGTGGATATTACAGTGGGGGAGATGACGTGGATATTACAGTGGGGGAGATGACGTGGATATTACAGTGGGGGAGAGGATGTGGATATTACAGTGGGGGAGAGGATGTGGATATTACAGTGGGGGAGAGGATGTGGATATTACAGTGGGGGAGAGGATGTGGATATTACAGTGGGGGAGAGGATGTGGATATTACAGTGGGGGAGAGGATGTGGATATTACAGTGGGGGAGATGACGTGGATATTACAGTGGGGGAGATGATGTGGATATTACAGTGGGGGGAGATGACGTGTATATTACAGTGGGGGCGAGGATGTGGATATTACAGTAGGGGAGATGACGTGGATATTACAGTAGGGGAGATGACGTGGATATTACAGTGGGGGAGATGACGTGGATATTACAGTGGGGACTATATGGTGGCGGAATTTTCACAGGTTTTTGCAAATTTCAATTATTATTTGCTGATCCGAAAAATGATCCGATCCGTGACTCCTGATCCGAGGATCGATCCGATCCGTGAGTTTTTTGATCCGTTGCACCCCTAGTAAATTTTGTAACTAAGTAATTTTTCTCCTTCACTGATGTGCACTGATGGGCACTGATAGGCTGAACTGGTGGGCATTGATGAGGTAACACTTATGGGCATTGATGAGGCAGCACTTATGGGCACTGATTAGGTGGCACTGATGAGGAGGCACTAATATGCTACACTTATGGGCACTGATAGGTGGCACTGATATGTGGCACTGATGAGCACTGATAGGCGGCACTGATGGGCACTGTAAGGTGGCACTGATGGACACTAATAGGCGGTACTGGTGGGCACTGATAGGCGGCACTGGTGGGCATGGATAGGCGGTACTGATGGGCACTTATGGGCATTGATTGGTGGCACTGATGGGTGACACTGATGGGCATTGATCGACAGCGGTGATGGGCATTGATCGACAGCACTGATAGCCAGCACTAACTGGCATTGCTAATGGGCACTGATTGGTGGCACTTGTGGTCAGTGGTGGGCATTGATTGCTGCCACTGGTGGGTACTGATTGCTGCCACTGGTGGGCAATGGTGGGCAATGATTGGTGACACAGTTGGTGCTATATTGTAATCAGGGCACTGATGATTGGCCGTTCTGGGACGACGTCATATGAGTCGCACCACCCCACCATCATTTGACTGGCAACTGGTTAAAAAGGTGACTCATTACCAAGGTGTCACACAAGAAACCTTTCATGATGGGTAAAGGCAAAGAGCTCTCTCAGGACCTTTGCAAACTTATTGTTGCAAAACATACTGATGGCATTGGTTACAGAAGGAAGTCTAAACCTCTAAATGTTCCAGTGAGCACTGTTGGGGCCATAATATGAAAGTGGAAAGAACATCATTTCACCATAAACCGGCCACAACCAGGTGCTTCTCGCAAGATTTCTGACAGAGGAGTGAAAACAATTACCAGAAGATTTGTCCATGAGCCAGGAACCACTTGTGGAGAGCTTCAGAAAGACCTGCAATTAGCAGGCACAATTGTTTCAAAGAAAACAATAAGTAATCCACTCAGTTGCCATGGCCGCACGCTCACCACGCAAGACTCCATTGCTTAAGATAAAGCATGTTGAAGCCTGTTAAAGTTTGCTGCAAAATATTTATACATACCTGTGAAATAATGGGAGAATATACAGTAGTCTGGTCAGATGAGACCAAAATTGAACTCTTTGGATGCCAGCACCGCAAAAGCACCCCCATACCAACAGTGAGGTTTGAAGGTAGGAACATCATGTTGTGGGACTTTCTTTCAGCATATGGTACTGGCAAACCTCATATTGTTGAAGGAAGGATGAATGGAATAAATCTGCTAGAATGCGACTATTTTTTCCATACACTGGTAAAAAATACTTTTATTTACTTAGTAGGTAGGAACATCATGTTGTGGGACTTTCTTTCAGCATATGGTACTGGCAAACCTCATATTGTTGAAGGAAGGATGAATGGAATAAATCTGCTAGAATGCGACTAGTTTCTCCATACAGGAGGCATCTTGAAGCTGTCATTACCAACAAAGGATTTTGTATGAAGTATTACATTTCAGTTAGCATGTTCTATACTTTTTTTTACTAAGTCATAACATTTTATTACACATAACCTAGTTTCTGAACGTATTTGTTTTGGTTTCTTTGTATGTATGGATTACATGGGTTGTTACCAACATGTTGTAAACATTTAATGTCAATAGCACACAGTATATATATATATATATATATATATATATATATACAGTATACACACACAGTATACAGTATATATATATCCCATTGCTAGGAAACTCAGGTAGTTTACTTAATTTCTACAATTATCATAGGTACCTTAATGTGGTAGTGTGGCTCCAACATGTATTTACAAATGTATTCAACTAAAACTTGCATTTTTAACAGATTTGTTTTTGTTTTTTAACGTGAGCTAGGGACCCCCTTTGTCGTTTTTTTTTCTGCTGTCTGTGTCCTAAGCGGAAAGATTTTTCCTTGTAATTGTACTGGGGACCATTATTATGAGGACAGAAAGTGGAGGTATTTCCAAAAGTTTTAAGTTCTCATCACAATAAGTGAGAGACAATCCTTAAATGGGCACACATGTTCCTAATGAAAATGTTCTAAATGGGAATCCTGGAGAGATTTATTCTAATTTCCTGTTGTGTCTCTAGAACAGGATGTGAAGGGAAATCTCTCTGGTAGGACAAAGACTGCAGAAATTAGAGGTGTTAATCCCTTTATACATCAACAAATTATGTCTTTACATTCACTTTAAATGACACCATCAGCTTTACCATACAACATATTATTGCCCATGGTTTTCGAATGGGAACCCCACCAAGCTCAGATAATCAGATGTGGGAAAAGTTGGGGGAAGGGGGCCTCAAACCAGTATCCAAGACCAATGCTAATAGGCTTGTTGAAACTAACTTTAATCTTACTGTAATATATGTTTATTCAAGTATAATGATATATGCATGTACAAAATTAAAAGGTATGCACATAAATGCTACAAGCCTGGCTAATAAAATGGAAGAACTAGAACTTCAGATACTTGAGGAAATTGTGGGGAGGCTGGAAAATGTCTTCATCATGGGGGACTTCAACTATCCTAATACTGACTGGGCAGATGAAACCACACACTTAACTAAGGGTTGTAATTTCTTGAACATAATAGAGGACAATTCCATGAGTCAAATGGTGGAAGCCCCAACTAGAAATAATGCTCTGATGAACCTCCAAATTTTAAACTACACTCTGATTGCAGCTGTGGAAGTAAGGGATACTTTAGGTAACAGAAATCACAGAGTAATTACATTTGTAATAAACAATAGGGACGGGGGGAGGGTAGGTCAAGAACACAACATTTCAAAATAGCCAACTTTACTAAGCTGCAGCCATACTACATGATGCTAAATGGGGTCACATTCTTGTAGATGGTTGCTGTGAGGATACCTCAGCTGATACCGGAGTCCTTGTTTCGGAGGTCTGAATTCCTACCCATAGTTTATCTTCACATGAGGCCATTGTCAGTGGATTGGGGTTGCCAGAGGGATAAAAACAAGCATGTTTGGGCCTTGCTGGTGGGGCCAAACCATCTGGTAAGCGACCTGTTTGCTCACTATTGCGGTGAAGGTTCATCAAAGTAGCTGCTATGAGATGGTGGTCGATCAGCACTGATATTTGGATTAGGACCTTTTTGAATTTGGCTACTTTGGTTAATTGCACAAGTCACTTTTATGGTGATTAGGGGGAAAAAAACAACAATCCCACAATCACTGGTGGTCTGTGGCACTTTAAAATTCCCCACCTTGATTTCCATTCTACTGCCAACCTTCTTCTTGCTCTGTTCACATTTCTCTATTGTGAATGGGCTGAATGATTGTAAACACTAGCAGTGATGGCTGTGATTGGTTTACATCCACAAGATACAGAGCCTCTCTGATTAGCTCTGTACATTGTGCCTGTGATCTGTTCTGTCCAATGATAACTCAGTCACAGCTGTTCATAGGCAAACTGGCCATCCATAAATGGAGCTCCAGAAAAAAAGCATCCACCTCCAAAATTGAGGTGGTTAAAGCAGTTAAATTTTCTAAGATCACAAGTCTTTCACATGCCAATGATTGATCATTCAAACAATGTTTTTATGTTTTTAATATTGCTTTGCAGCCACATAATTTGTGTTTTGGCTATTTGTAGGTATCCACCAAGTCTGTGTGTATATATATATACACCTTATGGCTGTAATGTACTTCCGCTTTAACAAAGCAAGATCTTCAAAAGTTTTTATCATATAATTAAAATGAAAACTATATAAACTGGTTGAAATTAAAACTTTGCAAGTTATTAAACTTTTAATGTCTAGTCTCCAAGGAAAATGTCTGAAATTCACACACATTGAAGTCTTCTCCCAGGAGGAACTGAAAATGAATGTGGAGCTGTGAGTTTGAAAGCCTTCATTGCCAATTTCTGTTTGATCGTGATAAGGAAAATCCATACCTGACAAGCCTATGGAGAAATGTCCTGACAGTCACTTGTCGACTCCCCCTGACCGCAGACAGTTTAACCGCCTGGGGTTTCCAAAGTACAATGAGAAATAAAATAATCTGAGATTTTTTTTCTCTTTTCCACAAGTCGGATGCCGTCCTGATAATTAAATCTGCTGCAGACTCAGCAAAACCTGAGTCAGGAAAATGTAATATTCCACATTAATGTCTGTATAATATTTGAAATCATGCCTGGATGACAACAGTTATTGTACAGATTGACATGTTTCATTTACCATGCTAGAATGCATGTACATTCATATTATTCCAAAATTCTGTAAATTTAAAGGATGCCACTATGACAATAATGTTTAAAATGGAGTATAAATTGAGTTTCAAAGTTGCTTTGAGTCAGTATGTAGGCTGTAATAAAAAAAGGTCAATGTACCCTTTTCGATATTTTAAAGCATGGATACTCAATACCCATACTCAAATACCTATACTCATATCTATACTCACATATTTATTCTTAGGGTTATTTTATTCATACTCACATGTATACTCATATCTATACTTATAGTCATTCTCATTCCCTACTCATACAGTATGGGGATGAATATGAATACGAGTATGGGTTAGACTCATATCCATACTTACTGTATATTTATACCCATGCTCATATCCATAACCATACTTGTATCCATACTTATGTTCCTACTCATATCCTTAATCATACCTATACCCATAATTATATCCATACCCATAGCCATACTGTGACAGTGTGGTGCCCTTTCACAGTGTTAAATGGCTTTTATATTGCCCAGGATTCTCATCCAGGCAGATTAAGGGGCCTCAGGGTCCTTGTCTCACATGGAAGAAGTTTTTTTTTTAGGTTCTTCTCTGGTTGGTTACACCTGGTTTGGGACCTGGAGCCTGGAGATTTCTTAAAGACTTAGGTAGGATAAAATTTCCAATCCCGGGTCCTAGGTTTTTGGAACAAGCAGCACACTGTTTGTGCAGGTGTGTTCTGTGCTTTTAGTAGAATCAGGACTATAGGTCTGGGCTCCACCCTCCTGAAGAGTCTGTGTGGTTGAAAGGGAGCAGCCAAAGGGGTGAACGCATGAACATGAACACAGGGATACTGTGGTAAATGGTCTGGATCAATGTTTCTCAACTCCAGTCCCTAAGTACCTCCAACAGGTCATATTTTGAGGCTTTCCATTATTTTGCACAGGTGATTTGATCAGTTTCACTGCCTTAGTAATTACCACAAAATCCTGAAAACATGGCCTGTTGGAGGTACTTGAGGACTGGAGTTGAGAAACATTGGTCTGGAGGACCAAGACACAAGGCCTGAGCAGCAGTGCTGCTAAAGAGAAAAAGGAGGCTGATTGTTACTTTATTTTGTGTTGATAGTGGCAACCCCTATTAGGTAAACTGTTTGTTCTTGTGTGAACTTTTTATTTTTTTAAATAAAAGTGGGCCAACAAAAATGTATATAAAACATGGATGGTGTCAGCAGGGCAGAGGACGATGTCAGTAGGGCAGAGGTTGATGTCCGTAGGACAGTGTATGGTGTCAGTCAGTGGAGCAGTGTTGTCAGTAGGGCAGAGGAAGCTGTCAGTAGAGCAGTGGAGGGCAGAGATTGGTGTCAGTAGTTTTGTATTTTTTATATTTTTATTTTTTTTTACAATTTTTTTTTTATAATTTGTTTAGATTTTTTTAGGGTGTGCCCAGGCATCTGTGTGCACACCCATGCTCATACCCATACTTATATTCATACTCATACCCATATTCATACCCCTGCTCATACTTTTACCCACACTATCCATACTTATACTTATACCCAATCCCATACTCATCCATAATCATACCTATACACACTGATACCCATACTCACACCCATACTCATATCCATAATCATACCCATACTAAGCCATACACATACTCACACCCATACTCATACCCATAATTATATTCATACCCATATTCAAAAATCCATATTCAAATACTCATATCTAACTTGATATCCATAGCCATGTTCATACCCACATTTAGTGTATATTTATACCCATATTCATACCCATACTCATATCTATACTCATATATTCAAGCGACACTGCCACTTTAAAAACACCTCTAGACACAGAGGGGAGGTAGAATCTAAATGTGTTCTTCTGGTAGAGGTTTACCTTTTTATTATTTTAGAATTCGCAAAATGACATTTCATTCCCCCCTATGCTCCACAGTGAGTTGTGAGGAAATAAAGCCTGTCACAACATGCTTTGTAAAAATGTGCGTTGGTGAAACTGAAAAAATAAGACATAAAGCAAATTGCCTTGTTCATTTTTGGGGCTGCACTGAGCAACACTGTCCAACACAGCCCTACACCCATAGTATGAATGGGCCCTTAATGTCACAAACCTAGGGCTTGTACAAATTATTATTATTATTTTTTTTTTTAATGACCCTAATTTTGTACCCATAAAAAGGCAGGACAATGAGTTCCCAGATTCCAACAAGGCCTTCTCTCTGATCCTAGGGTTGCCTCATTCGAACACATTATTAAATAATGGGCATGTTGCATAAGTAGGTGCAGAGAATTTTGGAACAAACTCTTGCAGACATGCCTAGAAAGGATTAAGTAAATCTCGGTGAATGAGACTCTTTCCTGGTTCTCACTGCCAACAACATTTGAGTGGAATTCTGAACACGGTATTTGAATTTGGAATCGAATCCTACACAACATTGCCCTCTTTGCAAAGGTAGAGTAGGGTCACTGGGGTTCCCTTTGCAGTTCCCTAAACTGGCCACTTAATATCATCATAGTTAGGGTTAGGAACCATGGACACACAACTAATGTTATCCTTTAGAAAGGTCACCAATTTCATGGCTCAATAAGAAGTTCTTGTGTTACAGCAGCATGAACGCATTTTCACAAAAGGGCTGCTTTTAATACTGCTTAGAAGAAGACAGTAATATGTCAAATAGGTGGCCACTGCTACTGTCCATCAGGTATCTGGTACTGGTATCAGGATCTCCCTACCCATTCTCTGGGAGACATCTGTCCATTTAAAGGAAACTTTGCACTGACCAGACACATTTCAATCTGATCATACAATTTTCTTTGGATTTTCAAACAAATTAATTGGTTTAGTGTGAATGGGTTGTTTATTTAGACCTTCATATTATAGAGTTATTGGTTAAATGAATCCATTGTTCAAAGATTATAAAATCTAATTCTAACATGTGTGTCCACCCTTATATGCAGGTGATCAGTATTGGTCAGCAGTCAATCCTCTAAATAATAACTAAACAGATGAGATAGACAACAACAATATTTAACAAATACCCCCTGACCCCCAAGGGCATGTGAGGCACCCTGCAGAAATGGGGCTGGCTGACATTTTTCCCAGGGCTAAATCATTTGCTAGTAATGATAGATCAGGAAATGCTGGGCACCATTCGCTTCCTTGAATCTTGGTGTGCTTAATGTATTTCTTGCAGATCTAGGTAGTAATCCAGTGTGAGCTTCCTGTAATAAAAAACAGCCACTGCTACTCTCTCTACTTGTGCAGGGTGACTGGTATTCTATCCACCCACTCCTGTAGTTTTCTACAGGCAGTCTGTAGTAGGTGGGGTCTACTGGGCCCCAGGTGCATCCTGGGAGAGAGTATAAATATTCAAGGAGTGGCCTTTTGAATCAGTTTTCCCCTGAGCCTCCCACATGTGTTTGGCTGTTGAATCATACTTGCTGAGAGGATGAACATGTGGCTGGGCATTTTTTTAACAGCCCTTAAACTCCCCTCTATGCTATCCTATGTGTCCATGCACACATGGAAGTTTTTTGAAGTTTTTCAGCAGGGGAGTTTATGGGCTGTTGTCTGAACACCCTAAAATCGCGTTCAAGAGCAGTTCTTCTGACCACAAAAAACGCTGAACGCTAAAAAACGTGCATAAATGCTCATAAACACGCTTTTATCAGAGTTTTTTTTACATTGCAGAGCTCAATATAAGCTTGTGTAATTAAAAGAAAAACGGCCAAAAACGTTTACTCTGAAAAACGCTTAAAAATGTGCATAAACGCATTTTAAAAACGCTGTTAAAAGCAAGCTTTTAAAGCAGCGTTTTTCTGCCAGCAATCTGATGTCCAGAAAGACTTTTTTGAACGTCCTGTGTGCTTGGAGACTAACCTGGGGGGTGAGGAGCCACTGAGGAACTCCAGATGTCTTGAGGGACCAGAGAAGCTTGCATTGGAAGCTTGGACCTCACTGAAGTATGGTTTCCTCGCCCCAGGGTACTGGCAGCTGGACTGACAAGTGCTTTACGGTCAGGAGGTACAGTGACAGAGTGTTGGGTCATCATTGAGGTTCTCCATCTGTGAAGAGTGTAAGTACTTGTGTTCCCCTAATCTGGAGTCTGCTAGTCCGTCTCTTACTCTTTCTCCCTCGAGTATTGAGTGAGAGTCAATAGAATCCTATTATTTCCAATACTGCAGAGGACTATATCCTGAGGTGAAATGCTAGCCCACCCTGTCCCTGGAGGTCCCACTAGCCTCTGGGGTGTCATGGGGGTGCTACAGATCGAAAAAAATGTAAATGTTTACCTTTCTTGACATCTATTTAATTGACTCAGTCTTCATCCATAAAATTGGAACACGTTAGCTTTTTGCCACTATCTTACAAAGTTCCTACAACAACACAAACTGACAACTCCATGTCATAGGAGAGCTACGGCACTTGGATTGCAAACCGCATTATTACATGTTGAATGTTTTCTGCTAAAGACTTGTGAGGAAAAAAAAAAATGCCTAAACTGTTTAGGTTGGCCAGCGAGCATATGCATCTAATTCTCGGAGAAGCATTCTGAAAAACCAGTGACAAGATTGGCACTTTAGGCTAGCCCCAGGCAGTCAGCAGTGGTAGAAAGCTGCACATTACCTCACATGTAAACTTCCTCAGCTGACACAAAGCTTAATGGATGTGAACCCTGACAATTGTAGCCAATGGAGTGTAAGTGACATGCTGCTTGGCATGCCATGATGTATTTTTTTCCCCTTTCTTGAAGGTGTAATTTCTCCTGAGTAAACCTTGATGTTAAAATGTCATTGTCTTTCTGACAGGTGACTTTTCCACGTTTACCGGGAATTATATAACGAGCGCCGAGCGCTGATCCGGGCACATTTCTTTTAAGGAATCGAAGGAGATGTTGCCATAGTACGTTCTCTGCTGCTGTGACCTCAGTTTACTCAGATGCTGAACTTCCCTAACAAATTAAGAGAAAGGGAATGACTTCATATTATATCAGATTCTTTGAGAAGGCAAAGGAATTGTGCCAAGCTTATTCTTGCTGGTGAAGCTACTAGTGATGGTCCACTGGAAAACATCATTACAGGGCACACTGGTTCTCCAATCCCATCCCTCTACAGAAACTTTTTTTTTTCTGTTTTAGCACAAACATTTAACATTGTAGCCTGCTAGTCATTTTCATTTCATTCCTAGGTAAATTAACCCTTTATGCATTGATTTTTTTTCTATATGTACGATGACTGTAGGCTCAGTTCACACCTAGGCGCTCCAGATCGTGGGCGGAATTTCCACGATTCTGGCTGTTATTCCCTAATCGCCACAAAACACGATCCCATTACTTTCAATGGCATCCCAATCATGGCGCAATTTTGCCCAACAAATCGTGGCAAAATCATGCAAACAAAATCACGAGACGCCTGTCGCCCACAAGAAGTTCCCGATAAAGCATATCTAAACCCATAGCAAACATTTCATATATTGCAGCTTAAAGTAAAAAATGGATATCTGCGTTTGGTAATTTAAGTGATATTACGTGATGTACAAGAATAAAGAAATTTAAATTAAAAAATTTATGACCTGCAGATGAACACTATAACCCAGATATTGGGCATCAAATAGAAACACAAATAATAAAGTGAAGCGCTAGGTTATGCACAAAGTGACCCTATGCATGGATAACGTGTATCAAAATAATAAACATGCAAAACAATACAGTAAATGTACAATATGACCTAAGATATAAGTAACATAAGTCCAATAAAGTGCAACTGTGCAGTGCAATATAATAGATAATATTATGTACAATCAAAAAAGGTGCAAAAATTGTGCAGTTCTATGCGACTAAGTATAATGAAGACAGAATCGCATACAGAACGCACAAGCGTGCTAAAAATGCAATAAGAATAAAAAATATCAAAAGTTCATATATTGTTGGAATCCAATAAAGTGACTTCAAGTGCAATGTGGAACGTAGATTGGGTGCTCAACACCGTGATACCTGTCACCTCATTAAGATAAAAGGCTTACCAGAAAGCCTGCGACCTCCCTTACTCAGGGGGGTCAAACAGTGCTTAGTAGAATCAAAGATCTGCTGATGGAAAACTCTGGCGTTCTCCTCGGGAGAGATCCACAGACATCAGATGGAAGTCCAATAGTGTAAACAGCAGGAGTTGACGATATGTTTAAAAAGAAGAAAAAAGACTACAATAGTGTAAAGCAGGGATATGCAATTAGCGGACCTCCAGCTGTTGCAAAACTACAAGTCCCATCATGCCTCTGCCTCTGAGTGTCATGATTGTGGCTGTAAGAGTCTTGCTATGCCTCATGGGAATTGTAGTTCTGCAACAGCTGGAGGTCTGCTAAATCCATATCCCTGGTGTAGAGTATCCCAACGCGTTTTATTAATAAAAAAAGGGAAATTGCAATACACAAAATCTCCAATATGGGTGTAAAAACACAGCAGTATTCCTTGCAAGGAAAAAAAAAACCATACAAGTCTGTTTGTATCAAATCGCACATGCGCAACACGTGTGTGCGTAGCGTGATGCTATGCACACACGTTCTGCGCATGCCCCTTTTATCTTAATGAGCTTACCAGTTCTTAGATGTGGGGACTGCATTTGTTTTCTTTGGTGACACCCAGTTATGTGCCAGCTCACTCACTGTACTGTGTGTATAGAGAAGCAGCATTGTCATCCTAAGACAGGATTGCATAACCTCCCCTTTTTTCCTTCTTATAACATGACATGGTGAAAGTGTTCAGTAGTCCATAGAATTTTCTGAAAACAATGTAACTGATAACAGCGCAACAGAGGCAGTGGCCTCTTCTGCATTAAAGTATTTTTAACTGCCTGTTTTATGTACAATTTCAAGTCTTGTTTTTTTTTTGTTTAAAAATAACAAACATGTTACTTATTTACCTGCTCTGTGCAGTGGTTTTGCACAGAGCAGCTCAGATCCTCCTCTTCTTGGGTCCCTCGCAGGCGTTCCTGAACCCTCCCTCCTGCCGAGTGCCCCCACAGCAAGAAGCTTGCTATAAGGGCACCCGAGCCGAGTTGCTGCTTTGTGTGTCCATTCAGACATGGAGCTGCGGCTCTGCCCCACCCCCTTTCTCTCCTCATTTGCTCACTCACTTTGACAGAAGTGGGGGCCAATGACGCCCACTGCGGTGTCTCAGCCAATCGGGAGGGAGAGTCCAGCTGAAGCTCTCGTGCAACATCGCTGGTTCGAGATGGGGCTCAGGTGATAGAATGCATTAATAGAAAAACCTCCTGCATTTAGAACCACTTTTAGCATGCTTGGGAGTGACAATAAAAATTGCTGAAGCTCGGAACCTGCAGGAAGACTGGCCCTGGGCGTCAGCAACTAGCAAGGAGCTCCTGGACATAGCATTGCTGGAAGGGAGGTGAGTATAGCTCAGCTTTAAAGTGGAAGTAAAGCCTCCTCCAAAAAAAAAAAAAAAAAAAAAACGGAACCTGTAAGGCAAAGGCATAATGAGCTAGTATGCATAGCATGCTAGCTCATTATGAATGACTTACCTGAGAACGAAGCCCCCGAAGCGACCCTCATCCACAACCTTCTGCACCGCCATCAAGCCGGAGTGACTTCCGGGTAGGTTTAGGAGATATTTATTGGACCTACAGGTAAGCCTTATGCCGCGTACACACGAAGGGACTATCCCGCGGGATTATCCGCTGGACCGAAGTCCAACGGATAATCCCCTCGTGTGTGGGCGCCGGCGGACTTTTTTTGGCCAAAGTACGGCGGACTAAAGTTTTAAGTTTTGTTTTTTAAAATTATCCGCTGGACTTGGCAGTCCGGCGGACAATCCCGCCGTGTGTAGTATGGTCCGGCGTACCAAAAAGGACGCATGCTCAGTAGCAAGTATGTCACGGACTCGCTCGGTCTGGTAAAACTAGCCTTCGTTTTGAAGCTAGCAAAATCGTCACGCTGGTGATTCTTTTGTGATATTTTCTGACAGCGGAATTTGCATGTTATCGTACTTGAAGAATGATTTTGCCTTGCTGCTTGTCTATTCACGCAGAGTCCTCCCGAACGTTTTTTCTTCATCATTCTTTAGTGAAGTTATATATTTGTATATATATATATATATATATATATATATATATATATATATATATATATATAGATATATATATATATATATATATATATATATATATATATATATATATATATATATATATATATATATATATATCCAAATCACCAAATAAAAAAATATATATATATATCTCAATTATAAAAAAACTATATATATATATATACATTTATATATATATATATATTATATATATATATATATATATATATATATATATATATATATATATATATAGATATATATATATATATATATATATATATATATATAGATATATATATATATATATATATCTCTATTTAGATATATTTTATTATTTGTTGGTTAGCAAAAGGATTTGGTATTACAAAATTGTCAGCAGAGCTTGCCCTTAATTCAGATCTTAACCCTCACCTTTCCAGCGACTGCACTTGCAGTTCCATTGAAGTTGCACTTTACACTTGTATTGTCAAATGAATGTGCGTTTTGGAAATGCCCTCCATATAATTTAGACATGTACCTGCCTACTCCTAAATAAACTATGTTTTTGAATAACAAGCACGTATATCATTATTTTCTTGAAATTAAATTACCATTTATTGTGGTTTAAACAAACAAGGCAAAACAAAATAGGAAGGCAACACTGGAGCCACTTTGAGATTTGGTGAAGACTTTTTGCCCCAACGGCAGACATCAAGTTTGTGAAGCCAAAAATTAAGCTTGGGCATATTTGATCCAATATAGGGAGCACAAGAAGATTGTCCAGGAATCACACAGACCAGGAACAGCAGCAGATGACATCTATGTCCCCAAGCTGTGGCACTACAACAGCCTGTGTCTTCTGTGAGACCAGACTGAAGCCAGGCAATCACTTCCGACTCTTCCCACCACGCTGCCCTGCACTCTTCCCTGCAGTCTTCCCTGCACGCATCCTTGGAGGCTGACTTGTGGTAGGAGGAGGAGGAGGAGGAGGAGGAGGAGAAGAAGTAAGAGGAGGAGGAGGAGGAGGAGTAGTTGCTGTTGGGCCTTCATGTGTCAGGCGGGTGGATTCTGTTAATTGACCCCTCAAACCCCCCTTAAGAGCTTCAAAAAATAGGCCCTCGCACAGGTGCCGTTGGCCCTTCTCCATTTCCAGCAACCTGCTGGCCAAGTAGGTGGCATAGGCCTCTTCTGGAATGGGGGGTCTTTGGAGAATCTCACTCGCCTGCCGAATAAGGTTGAGTGATTCCTCCTCAACCATGCTCATCCTCCTGGGCCTTCTTGTGGGTAAGCGCAGGGGTGGAGGTAGACTTCTTACAGTCTGGCTGACAGTCTGGCTCGTGCTGGGCCCAGCCACCTCCTGGCTCTCGCTGGTCATGGCCTCCTCCTCCATACCACTTGTCCCGGCATCATCCTGGGTCAGCTCATCCTGTGTGCAAATAAAATCAAAAATCAAACACATGTTTTTTGGTTTATGGCCTCCTCAATCATCCAATTGTAAAATTATGAACGTGCAGATAAATTTAAAAAAAGATCCAAAAGGCTATCATTTGGACCCCTGCATTTTCCAAGCAGATCACCAATGTTTTCTAAGGCATTTTTGCCCACTACTGGATGTATGTATACACTATATATGTATCGATATGTAGCACCAACACTATTTAGAAGTGTGCGCAATTTTTTGCTGTTTTTTCCCAATTCTGAGTTCAGGGTGTTAATTGTTTCACATTTTTACGTTGACATCATTAATATTCACCCAATCACTATTTAGGCTACAAAATATATACCTGGCTCCAGCTGGGCGCATCAGCCTGCTCCAAGGTGGAGGCGTCTTCTCCTTCCGTGGAAGCCTCAGCTGGGGTGGAGGGAAGAGTGGAGGGAAGGGTGGAGGGAAGAGTGGAGGGAAGGGTGGAGGGAAGAGTGGACAGTGATTGCCTGGGTTCCATCTGGTCACTTAGAAAAGCCAGTTGGTTGTAGTACCACAGCTTGGGTACATAAACATTCTCTGCTGCTGCTCCTGATCTGACTGATTCCTCAATCTTCTTGCGCTCCCGCTTGTACATGTGCCTCAAACTCGAAATTCTGGCTTCAACAAACTTGATGTCTGCGTTGGGGACTTGAGTCTTCACAAAATCCAAAAGTGGCCCCAGTGTTACCTTCCGGACATCCCTATTTCCATATAAGGGGTTCTTGAGCTGCCACAGGTTGGCATTTTTCCGGTACAGCGCAATAAATTCGGACATGAACTCCTGATCCTTAAATGGGTTTAACTGTGCTGCTGACATGTTTGTTTCTGTTTTGTTAGTAATGGCAATACAAAAGACCAAAAACACAAATGTTACTAAAAACGCACATCCAGTTTTTCAAACAAAACATTACACAACACACCCACACACAGGCAGCAACACACCCACACAGGCAGCAACACACCCACACACAGGCAGCAACACACCCACACAGGCAGCAACCCCTACACACAGGCAGCAACACACACACACAGGCAGCAACACACCCACACACAGGCAGCAACACACCCACACAGGCAGCAACACACACACATATCCTTAAAAAATGCAGGCCCAAAACCCAATAAACCACAGTAATGCATCCTAGAAAACACTTACCTTCGTACAGAGCGCTCGCTACTTCCGTTCGGGAACACGTGGGGGCCCTCAAACAGCCTTATATACACTGCGCACGCGTCGAAGTCCGCCTGTGTCCTCCGCGTCGCCCGCCCATGATGTTCCTCCTGACGAGTATTCCCTGCCCCGCTTCCCCTCGTTGCATTGTGGGTGAATAAATACATGAAGATGGCGGACACATTCTCAGCCAGTAGCGCTGAGGAAAGCCCAGAAGCCCACACATCTGCATCCAGCAGCAGATATAAGGCCACCAATATGGCCTTTGAAGAGATGGTGGAGATGGTGGACATCCTCCAAAGGGAAGATTACGACGGGGAAAATGGCCCGTACCCTCGACCCAACTTGCGCAAGGACAAGATTCTCACTACAGTCGTCAGCACCCTGGAGCATAAGTTCGGCGTACGAAGGGGCAAGGATCAACTGCGCAAGCGATGGTCCGACATCAAATCCAGGGAGCACGATCAGTACAGGAGAATTCGAAAAGCCATCAAAAAAAGTAAGTCAAACACGTGCGCTACTATGGTTATACTTGATATGTCTAATCTTGCGCAGATGTTATTAGCATTCGTACGTGAAACTTGCGCAGATGTTATTAGCATTCGTACGTGAAACTTGCGCAGATGTTATTAGCATTCGTACGTGAAACTTGCGCAGACGTTATTAGCATTCGTACGTGAAACTTGCGCAGATGTTATTAGCATTCGTACGTGAAACTTAAGCAGACGTTATTAGCATTCGTACGTGAAACTTGCGCAGATGTTATTAGCATTCGTACGTGAAACTTGTGCAGACGTTATTAGCATTCGTACGTGAAACTTGCGCAGATGTTATTAGCATTCGTACGTGAAACTTGTGCAGACGTTATTAGCATTCGTACGTGAAACTTGCGCAGATGTTATTAGCATTCGTACGTGAAACTTGTGCAGACGTTATTAGCATTCGTACGTGAAACTTGCGCAGATGTTATTAGCATTCGTACGTGAAACTTGTGCAGACGTTATTAGCATTCGTACGTGAAACTTGCGCAGATGTTATTAGCATTCGTACGTGAAACTTGCGCAGATGTTATTAGCATTCGTACGTGAAACTTGCGCAGATGTTATTAGCATTCGTACGTGAAACTTGCTCAGACGTTATTAGCATTCGCACGTGAAACTTGCGCAGACGTTATTAGCATTCGTACGTGAAACTTGCGCAGATGTTATTAGCATTCGTACGTGAAACTTGCGAAGACTTGATGAAAGTTCGTTTGTCTTGATAAAGTTGATTCAGTTTACCTGGCTTTGGGTTGTTGGAGTTGTAAGGTTGTTTATTATTGTCACTATCTATACTATTACTGCTGTAGTAAGGGTTTTATGGGTAACTTACACAGGGACTCCAGAAGATGTTTTGGGGGGGGGGGGGGGATAAATCTGTTAAGCAGGGTGTCAAGCTCCAAATTAAAAAAAAAAATGCTCAGCATCTACAAATACTGTAGGTGATGACTTTTCTAAGAAGTACACTCACCTGTCCCTTGGATGCTGCAGCTACAATCTTTGATATTGTAATCATGAAATTAATCTTTGCGGCTTCACTTCCCGGGTCACTATTGGGCATGCGCCAGTTGCGCAATGCAATAGGACTGGTCCGCGCTAGCTCTGGGACCCCTGTGTGTCCCAGCAGACAGCACGGTGGGACGGGATGTGGCGTATACTTCTGTGGGAGTCTATGGCCGGATGTGTGTGCAAATACCTGCCTTACACAGGTATCTGCAACCCCTCCCCCCTAAAAGGTTCCAAATAAGACACCACAGGGGTGCAGGGATACAATGAGCGGAAGTTCAACTTTAGGGTTGAAGGGCGGTTTAAGTATTGGAGTTTCATTAGATAGAGATTTCAATTCTGTATTCAAGTAGGATCTTCTAACAAACTACTAATAATTGGACAACACTTTTAAACAATGTTTAATAATCATATTTCGGCACTCAAATATCAGTGTGATTAAAAGTGTACCTTTGTGTTCCATTACCATAGGGGGCAAAAGACTCAGACGTCACTCAGAACATCCCAGGACCTCCCGGCCTCACCAGACTAATTGGGCAGTTAGCCCAAGCCCACGCGTGGATGTGGAGGAAGAGGTGCTTGAAGTGGAGCAAATCTGCACCCCACCAAGTGAGTGTCTGAGAACACAGATTGAGCTACTAAATTAAGGTCTGCATGTTTTTGACACTTTTTTTCTTGTGTTTTATCTACCCAACTTTTAGGTGATGCTGATCTGGTTGTGGAAGGACAAGCTGCGGAGCCATTTTCCACAGACAGTGCCCACAGGCTTATTGGCCAGATCATGGCCTGGAATCTGCAGCTGGAAAACATGCAGAAGGAGATGGCCACCATGCAGCAGGGAATGAAGGACATGATTGATGTTTTGGGGAGAATCTAAAGACCCCATTTCCATTTCCTAACATCAATCATGTCCTTCATTCCCCTTTTGATCCGCTATTTTTTATAAATTTTAGAGGCCAAATTTTTTATATGCACATGGTGTGTCAACATGTGCTATGTGCCATCAGGGGATCTCAATGGACGCATTTTGTGTTTGCAACCCCTAATGCTAGTAGGTGAGAGGGAAGGGGTTTCACACACAAAACACGTCCATTGATTCCCCATGATGGAACATAGCACATGTTGACATTACCCATTTTCAGGTTAAATTTGTGTGCATATTCTAAATTTGGCTTCTACTGTACATGGGTTACCTGTTGAACTTTGTAAGTTCCCTACTTTTACATTGTGTAAATATTTTAGAATGCTAACCAAAAATTTTTTACGATTTTAAACCATGTTTTTATGTTTGTTTAAAAAAAAAAATCAAAAAAAAAAAAAAATGTTGTGAGAAAAATACCAAAAAAATATTAAAATTCAAAAAAAAAAAAAAAAAAAATCTGTTGTTAAAAAAAACCAAAAAAAATATTAACAAAAATGACAAAAAAAAAAGAGAGGAAATCAACAAAAAAAAACAAAAAAAAAAAAGGTTTGGATGTGCACTATAATAAAAAAAAAAAATGTTTGCACAAATTAAACAATGTGTGGCTTCTTCTTTTTAAATACTACCAGTTTGCCAAAAACATGTTGTGGTTCATTGACAAAGGGGCTTATTTACTAAACGCAAACCAAGTTTGCCACTATTAATAAGTGCACTAGGACAACATATAAAACAGGCAACATTAAAAGCAAAACAATACGAAAAAAACAATCTTTCAAACATAAATAACTGTATTTATTCTTTCCAAAAAAATGATGTTTTAAGGGTCTGCTGCCATTGCAATGGCCCCCCTACCATTAAAATAATTTAAATATCGGTCCCGCACTTGCTGTGCTGATTGTGGGGCCAAACCAAGACGGCGATTATCCAGCCCTGTCATCTCGCCTTCCACTCCGGCCTCAGGCCCTATAGGTAATGTGTAGCTTCCAGAATGTTTCCGTAGATAATTGTGCATTACACAGCATGCAAGAATAATAGTATTGAGTTTGTACTCAGCCAGATGTATTGATGTTAACAGCAATCTGAAACGGTTGGCCATAATTCCAAAGGCATTTTTCACAACCCTTCTTGCTCTGGCCAACCTAAAATTAAAAATCCTCCTCTCAGGGGTGAGGGATCTTTGGGGAAATGGCCTCATCAGGTGGTAACCCAGACCGAACGCCTCGTCGGCTATGAAAACAAAGGGGAGTCCCTCCACATTCTCTTCATCTGGTGGCAGCTCCAGGCCACCAGTCTGGAGACGATGGCCGAACTCCGTCTGGTTGAAGACTCCTCCATCCGACATCCGGCCGTTTTTCCCAAATCCACATAAAGAAAGTCATATTGTGCCGACACCACCGCCATCAACACTATACTATGGAACCCCTTATAATTCCAATAGTAAGACCCCGAATGGGGTGGGGGCACAATTCGGACATGTTTCCCGTCAATCGCCCCTCCGCAGTTGGGAAAGTCCCAACGGGCAGCAAACTGGGAAGCCACAGTCTGCCATTCCTGTGGCGTGGAAGGACACTGTGAAGTCAAACAGAAAGATACAATTCTAATTAAAAACCAGGCAAAACACCAAACTAAATCCAACAAATTAACAAACAATTTGTAACAACATATGTATTTATTTTGTTAGTCCTTGAAATAAAGCCAAAAGATTAAGGATAAGGGACAAATCTCTGATTGATGACCCCTCTGATGGCCCAGAGAAGATAATAATGGGGATGTGGGTGGGGAGTAATTAATTGTAAGGTCACACAATACACATGCAATCAATTAAACAGGGTGTGTGTGTGGGGGGGGGGGGTTAATTAGAAGCTGACCAAAAACCACATGCAATTAATTAAACAGGGTGTGTGTGTGTGGGGGGGGGGGTTAATTAGAAGCTGACCAAAACCACATGCAATTAATTAAACAGGGTGTGTGTGTGTGTGGGGGGGGGGGGGGGGTTAATTACAAGCTGACCAAAACCACATGCAATTAATTAAACAGGGTGTGAGTGGTGGGGGGGGGGGGTTAATTACAAGCTGACCAAAACCACATGCAATTAATTAAACAGTGTGTGTGTTGTGTGGGGGGGGGGGTGTGTGGGGGGGTGGGGGGGGGGGGTTAATTACAAGCTGACCAAAACCACATGCAATCAATTTAAAAATGAGGGGCAAGGGGGGTGAAATGGGTGAGGGGCAAGGGGGGTGAAAGGGGGGGTGAGTAAAGCAGTACAATGGAGCTGGTAAGATACATTTTTAACCAAAGAAAGTGACTAGGCTAGGGGTGTTTAGGGGGCCAAGATTCCATGCTGGGGAGGTTGGTGCAAGGAAATATGCATGTGACCCACTAAATAATACATTCTTAAAGCAATTTCGATAAGTCAACCATAAAATACTATACAAAAAACAAAAATAATAAAAAATACAGGAATAGGGGACATTCATAGAATAGTCCTATCATGGTAATTAGCTAATGATGACATTGATGCACTACATTAGCAAACATACAAGACATAGGTAATTTGAAAAGAGAAGACTTACCTTAATGTATTCCTCCTGCAGGACGTGGATAATGGCAGAACAGGTCTCTGGAATAATGAGCCCCAGAGCCTGGGGGGAGATGCCTGTCGTGAACTTGAGGTCCTGCAAGCTTCTCCCCGTCGCCAAGTAACGCAACGTGGCGACTAGCCTCTGCTCCGCAGTGATGGCTTGCCGCATGCAGGTATTCTGCCTGGTAATATAAGGGGACAGCGAAGCCAACAGACGGTGAAAAATGGGGTCCGTCATCCTGAGATAATTCCTGAAATCATCAGGATTATTCTCACGGATCTCACGGAGCAAAGGCATGTGCGAGAATTGGTCACGCTGGCGCAACCAATTCTTGGTCCATGAACTCCTCCTCACCCTGTTCATGGACTGGGCTCGGGCCAAGGTGTTAACCGCAACACCGAGCCCCTGCACAGCACAAACTCGTTCCCGAGTACGTCCACACTCCATGGCTTCAAAACGGTCGGCTGATCAAACAAACAACTTAACCGAACGCACTGAAGAACAGCAAGGCCTATGAAGAACGACCTGAAAAACAGGAACGAGCGGACCAGAACGGCCTGAGAACAGGTAGGAACTGATCCACACGCACTGAAAGACAGATACAAACCTCACAAGCACAAACTGAACGGCAGAAGCGAGCGAGCGAATTAAGCAGAAGTCTGAGAAGCGCGAATCGTCTCTAACCAAACGTCAACTAACACGCGATACACACGAGATTAGCTGACGGTGCCCAAAGGGTGTCGTTTGGGATCTCGAGCTTCCTTTTTCTAGTCCCGTCGTACGTCATCGCGTGAACCGCCGGACTTTTTGCGTGATCGTGTGTGGTCAAGTCCGTTCGCTTTTTAGTCCAGCGGACTCAGCTGCAAAGTCCAGCGGATTGTCCGCTGGACTTAGGTCCGCCGGCAAAAGTCCGCACGTGTGTACGCGGCATTAATCTAGGCTTACCTGTAGGTCAAAGTGGTTTGTGGTCAAGTCCGTTCGCTTTTTAGTCCAGCTTTGGACTCAGCTGCAAAGTCCAGCGGATTGTCCGCTGGACTTAGGTGCATTGCAAAAAAGAACCTATCTGCTTGTAGGTTTGAAATTTTAGACTTTAGCTTTAAACTGAGATTCACAGGGGGACCTTTGTATCCAGCCGATTTGCTCATTACTGAGGAACTTCTTGCCCATTATCAGTCATTAGGAGCCCTTGCCAGTAAACATAGATCTAAAATCAAACACTAATATCTCATGTATGCTTTAATATGTTAGTGTGATGTTTTTAATCCTTTTAAATCTGCACCTGTTATTAGATCTAGTAGAATATCTAGTAAACCAGCTATAATGGTCCTTGTTCAGGCACTTTCTGTCATGGTGTGACACCTGTTTCACAATTTTGCTCCTTTGTTGTCACCCTGTCACATTGGCACTAATGAAAACCACAAATGCTCATGCTGAAACACATTTCATAGGCATGGTATATAGCTTTGTCGCTATCAAGAAGCTAGTACAGAGTACAGGCATACCCCACTTTTAAGTACACAATGGGGTTTATTTACTAAAGCGGGAAAGTGCAAAATCATGCTCACTTCTGCATAGAAACCAATCAGCTTCCAGGTTTTATTACCAAAGCTTAATTGAACAAGCTGGGGTTAGAAGCCCATTGGTTTCTATGCAGACGTGAGCTTGATTTTGCACTATCCAGCTTTAGTAAATAAACCCATTGTGTACTTAAAACTGTGGTATGCCTGTAATGAATGCAGCTTATGGTAGAGCGATTGTATGTTGATGGAAGATAGCTGAAAGAGATTGGCAGCACTAGAGTGAAAAAAAAGGGTGAAAAACTAAATGGAATCAAGTTTAGGTTTAGATTTGCAATGAATAAAGTGATGCTAGAACCAGGTTACCAAGTAAATTTGCCCACTGTATTTATTAAGATGGTATGGCACACTGCCTCATAGGTGATGCAATGGATCCTATTTGGACTATTACCTTGTAAAACTATTTACCCTCAAGTAATGACAAGGTGCCTCCAGATGACATAATATCAACATTGGGACGTTCCAGTCCACTCTAGTGTACTGTAGTTTCTAGACACATCTACCTTACGGCTGGTCCTTTCTCTAGGGTTTTAGTAGAAAAAACATGAGCACCAATCACTTTGTAGAACAAACTTGAGCAACAGGCTATATGCAGGCTCCAGAAAATGGGATGGAGAGTGAGAAACAAGCAACATACCCCAGTCATTCACTGTCTCAAAATAGAAGCCAACTTCTGAAACTCCTGAAGATACTTTTTAGTCTCACACTGTGCTGGCAACAAACTTACTCATCATCAATGCCTTACGGATCAAGCTATCTTGGTTGCAGTTTCCTAAGACAGGATAGCTCAGAATGTTCCTCTGTTGAACTTCACCTTCAGCCCATCACTCACCACTTCTTTCAAGTGCCACACAGCCATACATGTTTCATGCACAGTGTTTATCAGCGCAGTCAATCATGGAACAGTTTGTCCTCTAGAACAGTGTTTCACAATCTTTTTTCAGTCAAGGCACCCTTTACAATTCTGCACAATCTTGAAGCACTGGATTCTAAAATTTAAAAAAATAAATCAATAGTTTTTCATAATGCCGCAACACCCATATGCGTAGGACACCCAACATTAGTGGTGATTTATTCTTCTAAAGAAAACACATTTGCACACTGGTACTGACTAGTATTCCAATGTTTTGCTTCTTCATCAGTTTCTCTCCCTTACTCAGCTAATGTGGCCCCTGTACTGAGGGAGAGGGGCAGGGGAAGGCCAAACAAGGGTGCTGTACAGGTGCCCAGTGTCCTTCTTATCAACCAATGGTGTTATTTGTTGTTAGGACACTGACGGCTAGAAGGCTGTAATGGTGCGCAATGAAAACCTGTACATAAGTAATAGGCAAGCTTGATCCACCTGCCACCTTGTATACTATTTTTTGGGCCGTTTCTGGCATTTTGCCAAGGTGCCCCTGAAGATACCTGAAGACACCCTGGTTGGCAAAGGTTGCTTTAGGAAGGTGAAATATTTGGTACAACCATTCTGGAATGTTCTGTCCACTAAGCTTTTGTCCAGAGGGGTTTTGTGTTGAAGGAATCTCCTCTGTGAGATTACAGCAAGTTGATTGCCTGCTAAAAGAGGCAAGTCCTCGGGTACAGCATTCTCAATGCAAAGGAGGACAATGAGCAGAACAGTACTGACATCCCCAAATCTCACTCAAAGGGATTGATTTACTAAAGGCAAATAGGCTGCTCTCTTTGGGAAAATTTGCTATGCAAGGGAATTTCCCCTTACCTTATTAAATGTGGTGAAAAATCACATTACTAAGAGTACCCAGTCAAATGCAAGGAACATTTTTCAGCAAAACTTCACCTCATCTACTAAGCTAAGGCGAAATTTCATTGCAGAGTGAAAATTCTTCTGCAAATGGACAGCTTATTTGTTTTTAGTAAATCAAAACCCCAAATCTCACTCAACATCTGATGTGACTAGCAGTCCAAGGCAAACTGTGCCTTGGATGATCTCACACGGCAAATCTACTGCTATGAGGCTGTGAGGTAAGGCACAGAATGGCCTGCAGTGGTTACTCTGGTTGGCCACTATATGCTACCATCCGTGGAGCGTGAGTTGTGACTTTAAGAGTCTCTGGGGTCAAGTGCCAGCCCTGCCCCTGCTAGGAGAGGGGCACCATGTGAAGGAAGTGATAAATATATTGATTGGTGGAAAGCCAGGAGTGGTAGCCATCACTGGGAGAAGTGGTCACCTGTATTCCCTGTGATTAAACCATCTAGTCTCAGCATGTGGTCACAAGATGTTTACTGTGATGCTTCCTACTTGGACAAGAGCCAAGTAGTATGAAAGAACTTTGCATAATTGGACTTCTTACATCACTCTGTTTGGGAATATAGGACTCTGGGATACACCTTCTGTAGGTAGGGGTTTCTCCTCTTATCTATACTGTCTACTATGGACTGTTAGCAACCTTGAAGCTATGCACTATTGCTATGGGAGGCTAATTTGTACTATACATTATTAACTCAGTAAACTATTGAAAATACACCTTCTGTGTAGACTTCACTCTCTCCTCACTTATATGAAGATATATCTTGGAAATGTCCCTTTGCACTGGGGCTTAGTGAGGTCTGATGTAGAGCAATGCCAGTAGCAGGTTGGAATAGGGCATTGGGGTCTTGTTTATGTCAGAATGGGTCACTCTCAGAGTGTACCTCTGTCAAATGGAGCTTTGGGAATCCTGGAAGCCCCAAGCTAGGGAACTCCAATGGATTACTTGGCTGGGCCTGAATGGGTTAAAGGATGAATGTGCTCCTCAGCTGCACAACAAGGCTACAGAACAGTAAGTACACTACTATTTCCCAGGAGGAATTTGAGACAAAAGGTAATTTTTTTAATAGCACTGCTTAGGCACAAATAGCATGGATATGATCACATATACAAATCTTCAAATGGTGACTCCAATATTGGGAGGAAACTATGGGGTTGATTTACTAATATTTAAAATTTTTAATTTAATCAGAGCTTAATTGAACAAGTGGAAATTATAAGCTAATTGGCTACCATGCACAGTTGCACCAGATTTTCAATTTTAGCAAATCAACCCCTACATAACCTAAGGTCTTTTAAAGAAGACACACAGCCACACAGCCACACAATGAAGTTGAATGAGAAGCTGTTCAATCTCAAATTGCATAAGGGGTTCTTTATTGTTAGAGCAGTAAGAATGTAATACTTCTTTCCACAGTTGGCGTCAGCAGGAAGTGTAGATAAATACAAAAAACTTTTAGATGTGTTTCTTAGGGAAAACAATGTATAAGGACATGGAATTTAGTGCCTTTATTCAGACTTACCAATTATGTAACTATGTAACATTTTTTTTTGTTGTTTATTAGCATTGTCATCACAGCAAATTACTATAATAATAGTTATAAACTATTAAATTATAGGTATCCGAAATAACGAATGGTTTATAACTTATTATAGTTTTTATTATTATTTATTATTATTATTATTATTAATTCATTACGTTATATTCGTTTAGATGTGGCATTCGTTATTTCTGATAATTTGTAACTTCGGATCAATTCGTATTCATTACATTCACTAACAGACAAATTGGAAAGGAAATTACAATACCTATAATTTAATAGCTTATAACTATTATTATCGTTTTTATTATTATCATTTATTATTAATAAGTAATAAAAACAACTATAATAATGGTTAATAAACTTAATATTTTAATTATAATATAAATTATCTGAATGTTTTTTGTTCTTTCAAATTTTCGTTCCTATTTTTGAATTTTCATTCTTTCTGATTTTTCTGATTTTTGAATTTTCGTTCTTTCGAATTTTTGGATTTTCCAATTTCGGATTTTCGTTTTTTCAAATTTCGTATTTTTGTTTTTTCGAATTTTTGGATTTTAGAATTTTGGGTTTTCGCTCTTTCAAATTACTGTGAATTATCTAAACAAATGGAACGTAACAAGTTAAATTGTATCTGAAGTTACGAGTTTATTCAAAATAACGAATATCAATCATAACGAATGATCCGAAAAAAACTAAAAAAAGAATGAAACGAAAACGAAAAACATTTTTTTTCAGCACATGTCTAGGTATACCAATCGGCAAATTTTTATTGATGTCAGTGTCCTCACTGGGGATATTTTCCTCTCTATTTGTTGGGGTGACAATTCATTGAGACAAAAATAAATTGTTGTCATCAGACCAAGAAGAAAAATCCTCAAATGGTCACACCTGTTTGTATGGTAACTCTTTAGAATAATAAAACTGTTTACTATGGAAAAATCTCCAGTACAGGAAGTGAAAGAAAATCTCCCCACCAGGAAACAGGTACATTTTTTTTTACCTAAGAGGGGTTTTACCCTTTCCTTCCTAAAACTAAAAAAAAAAGTGCTAGCTGGATGTTTCTTACGGAATATATGCTATATTATATATTTGTAATCAGATTAATACTTAGAAGATGCAGCATACTGTACTTTCAGTAAAAAATAAAATAAAAAATAAAAAGTCAAACTTTGAGACTCGAGAAGTAAAATGAATGACAGTTCCTTTGAAAGAGTCTGCAGCTTGTGTTGAATGAGGACATACCGTCAAAGTAGTGTCTCAGTACTAGTGACAGACAGATAGCGATAAAAGAAAAATGGTCATTGAAATATAAAAGATGACACCCCTCTTCCACTGGGTGATTGTCAAAAGTGACCAGTGACCACTCATCTTATAAGTCATCATTCTATACTGTTCTATATTCTGATTTATTTTATATTTCATTAATTCTAGCTTTTAAGTTATTTTATTGCTTACTGGGCTTTTACTCACTATTAGGGATGACTAATCTGCCCGGGTTCAATGTTCAGGGGTTTGTTGAATACTGCTTGAAATTTATGAAACCCAAGCTTAACGGCAAACCCCATTAAAGTATATAGGGGGGGGGGGGGGCGAATCTGGATACTAAAATCTACCTATTTTTAAGGCTAATATGTAAACTATTTCAAATAATGGCACGGGAAGCTGAGCACTGCTACGGAGGGACATTTATCAAAGCAATAAAAAATAAAATGCTGTACACTGGGACAGTGTCATTTTAATGTGACTTTGAAGGTTACATGGAAAAAAAAACACCAATCCTTTAAATAACATTTTTGGGAGATGTATTTGTTATTAAAGAACTGTACAATTTTCACAGACAGCATCAGCACTAGTGTTGGGCAAACAGTTTGAGCCCAGTTCAGCCCAAACATCGCCCCACCCGCCCGTCCGACGGACACCCAAATTTGCGGGTCGCTCGGTGAACATCCCGCAGAGCAACCCACAAATTCACAGTGCATTCTAATTCCCTAATTGGTTGAAGCCTTGCACCTGACTGCTGATCATGTGCAAGGCTTCACCAGTTAGCACTGTCAGAGCCCTGATTGGACAAAGTGATGATGACTTTCTCCAATCAAAGCTCAGTGCTCATAGTCCCACCCCACACTATAAAAGGTAAGTTCCCATAGAAGGCTTTTGCATTGTGTTGGAGTGTAGAGTGTTAAAGCAGAGGTTCACACAAAAAAGAAACCTCCGCTTTTCGGAACACTCCCCCCACCTCCGGTGTCACATTTGGCACCTTTCAGGGGGAAAAGGGGTGCAGATACCTGTATAATACAGGTATTTGCACCCACTTCCGGGCATAGATATCCGCAGATTCGCGCGCTGGACAGGTAAGTGTCCATATTTTACAGCAGCTGCAGTATTTGTAGCTAAAAAAAATTTTTGGGCGGAACTCCCAATTTAATATAGTGTTAGTATAGTGCGTGAGTATAGTGCAGTGTTTAACACGGCTTTACATACTGTAACATTTGATCCTGAGTATAGTGTAGTGTGTTAGTGTGGTGTAGACATGGGCCAAACACCCAAACAGGGCTATATCTGCAAGCGCATATGAGCTCGCTTACAAGGAGGTCCTGTCAGAAACCATAAAATCAGACCGAGACAGAAGTACAGTTAAATCACACTTGTTTATTAATAAAAGTAAATAGAACAAACGTAGTCAAAACATAGCCAGAGTTCAGGAACCGGATTGGATAGTCAGACAAGCCAAACGTCAGGAAGCCAGAGATGAGCGTAGTAAAACAGCAAGCAGGATCTGGAGCCAGAAGAAATGTCAGCCAAGCAAGTCTTTTAACAGGAATGAACAAGATAGTCTATGTGATGTTGACTAAAGCTGACCATACATGGTCAAATTTCGAAAGAATTTTCTTTTGAAAATCAGAAAATTTGTGCGTTTTTTGATCCAATGGTGCCACCGTTGATTTCGAAAATCGACCAACCAAGCCTTCAATTTCACCTCATGTTGCTACAGAAAATCATTTTTGTGGCTGGGAATCTTCTTTTCTTTCCAGGAATTTTCTTTTCTTGCACATGCACATTTCTTTTTCGATTAGATTTCTCACATCATTGATTAGAAAGTCGTTCATTGTTCAAAAGATTTCCAACATGTCCGATTACTCAAATTTAAAAATCATCTGTTGCTGAGGCCCACTAATGGTGCAAAATACGAACGAAAATTCTTAGATAGGATTTTCGAAAGAAAATTATTTCTAAATTAGACCCATGTATGGCCTGCCTTAGGTGAAGGCAGAGATCCTCTGGGCTGGACGGCTTAAATAGGCAGGACTGACGAGCAGGATATCATCAACAGCTGAGTAACTGTGGAGAGATAGGAGCTGGCAATTAGTCTGAGCGGTCAGCTCAGAGAAGGAAGGGCTGAGCCCATCCCTGACAGGTCCAAAGTCTCTGGTAAGCGTCCCCACTCACAGAGTGTTTTTTTTTTTTACATGAAAACTTCTATCCCCTTGGTGGTGGTGGAAAACTTTGGAAGACTTCATCCTGTTGGAACTTTTCACTGTGAGAATCCAGTTGTGGATTCAAGACTTCACTGTCACTTCTACTTCATAGAGACACTTATTATATTGTCACTTATATTTCAATACATATTTGTTCCAGCACATATTGTTTTTCTTGGCCCTTTTGCTGAGGCTGATTTTTGAACAAGCGATACTGTGTTTTTTATATATACATGCCAATAAATATCTGGTTATCCTTCCAGAAATGAAGTGAGCTCATAACTTCCTGTTTGAATTTACAACAGAGTACCCTGTGTTCTGAAATCTCAACCAACATTGTCAACCCTGCCTGCTGGACTTTGACAGATGTAATTTTGGATAGGAGTGGTGTGCCTAGAACAGTGATGGTGAACCTTGGCACTCCAGATGTTTTGGAACTACATTTGCCATGATGCTCATGCACTCTGCAGTATAGTTGAGCATCACGGGAAATGTAGTTCTAATACATCTGGGGTGCCAAGGTTCACCATCGCTGGCCTAGAATCTTACAAGCCTGATGATGGTGCAAGGGGAGTAATACAAGCTGTTTCTCGCTATAGGAACAAGGTAAAAGAAGAAATGATGCTGGACCATGCTTTAGAGGGGGTAAGTTTGGGTAATGCCTGGACATACACTTTAACAAGCTTTGGCTTTAAGCTTATCACAGTGGAGTATTTCACTAAAATAATAACAAACATTGTAATGGTGTAATGATGTAAAATATTAAAATATTAAAGGGTATTTTTTCTTTGACCTTGGAAGCTATGCGAGAAATGTCTTCAACCAAAACTGGGAGTCTTAAAACCATTTGTGTGGACAAATATTTTAAACCTATGATTACTTTTAGAATTCATCTTATTGAATGTGCTCCCCGACTTTAATATTGGCTTTAGAACATAATTTTGCATTTCTTTAAAAAGAAAAAAAAAAAAAAAAAAGATCAAGGAATATTTCACCAATGAAAAGTATGAATTTATGGTTCTGAAGTCTTTTACATATTTCTTCAAAAAAAGATTTGAAATGGCTCTTGTGTATTTAAGATAGCATATACCTCTATGCACTATAGACATTTTATTGATGTGAGAAGTTTTATAAATCATTCAGTAACAGATGATGTTGTAACTAAAGCAGTGGGAGTTTTGAAATACTTACATCAGATTAAGCTTGTGTTTATTTCAAAAACCTCTGATCTACCTAGGATTTCTGGCAGGCTCAACATGAGAACAACACGAGCTGGTGCGTATCAAAGGGTCTTTATCTGAAAGTAGAACTTGGAAGCTTTCCAATTCTAATTAAAAAAAAATAATTGATGTTTTTTTTTGGACTTTCGGTTTTAAAATATTTTT
>CM053028.1:512402477-512480291 GCA_028564925.1 Lithobates sylvaticus | reverse complement strand
GTCTGTGCAACGCGTTCCCAGAAACTGGGAGGCTACAAACTCCTGGTCCTGGGCGACGAGTTGCTGAGGCTTCGGTCAGTGGCAGAAGGAGCGGTGGGGAAGGTGGACGTCTGACCGATGCGTTCAGACAATTTTTTAGTCCGCAGCCCCAAGGTATGATCGGTTCCAGCAACCATCGCCAGCGTCTGATATACATGGTGCAGGAATACCTTGGGGCAAGGTCAGACTTGGACACCTTTCCCACCGAAAATCCTCTGGCTTACTGGGTCCTGAGGATGGATCACTGGCCAGAGCTTGCACAGTATGCAATTGAGCTACTGGCCTGTCCTGCCTCCAGCGTTCTTTCCGAACGCACATTCAGTGCTGCTGGAGGATTTGTGACTGATCATAGGGTGCGCCTGTCCACCGCCTCGGTTGATCGACTGACATTCATCAAAATGAATCAGTCTTGGATCACCACCAGCTACCAGGCACCTGAGGCGGATATAACCGAATAATTTTTAATGTCACATCCCTTCAAGACTGCCTATGCTGATGCTGAGTGACTGTCCTCTTATGTTCACTGACTATCCTCTTCCTCCTCCTCAATGATCCATGCCACAGCACCAGTGCCTAAGGCACAATTTTTCAGCCCCTGTTTAACAGGGGCGTGTACTTACAATTTTTTAAAAAAATGCTTCGCAACACGTGTGACTGCTGTGCTCCAAGTACAGTCTCTGTGAGGGCCGTGTTGCAGTGTTGTGGCACCAGCACCAGTGCCTAAGGCACAATTTTTCAGCCCCTGTTTAACAGGGGCGTGTACTTACAATTTTTTAAAAAAATGCTTCGCAACACGTGTGACTGCTGTGCTCCAAGTACAGTCTCTGTGAGGGCCGTGTTGCAGTGTTGTGGCACCAGCACCAGTGCCTAAGGCACAATTTTTTCAGCCCCTGTTTAACAGGGGCGTGTACTTACAATTTTTTAAAAAAATGCTTCGCAACACGTGTGACTGCTGTGCTCCAAGTACAGTCTCTGTGAGGGGTTGCAGTGTTGTGGCACCAGCACCAGTGCCTAAGGCACAATTTTTCAGCCCCTGTTTAACAGGGGCGGGTAATTACAAATCTTGATCTAATAGTTCACAGCAGGGCCCATTCCTGCGCCCACCAAGAGTAACTATGAGGGCCTACAGTCTTGTGGCAACACCGTCCACCACCACCGCCAAAGGCCCAATTTTTCTGCCCTGTTCATCAGGTGCTTGCAATTACAAATCTTGATCTAATAACTCACAGCAGGGCCCATTCCTGCGCCCACCAAGAGTAACTGTGAGAGCTTACAGTCTTGTGGCAAAACCGTCCACCACCACCACCACCACCACCACCCCCAATTTTTCTGCCCTGTTCAACAGGTGCATGCAATTACAAATCTTGATCTATTAACTCACAGCAGGGCCCATTCCTGTGCCCACCAGTCTTGTGGCTACACCAACATCTAATAGGGCAAATTTCTGCAGAGTATATACGCCAGGCCCCTACTTTCAAACATCCAACTTACAAACGACTCCTACTTGCAAATGGAAAGAGAAAACAGGAAGTGAGAGGAAATCTACCCCTAGGAAGGGAAATTCTATCCTGTTAGATTTAATTTGGGAAAAAGGTATCTCCTCTCTACTGATACTTTATCACCAATCCTTGTTTCAATTAAAACCCCACTTTTCCAAAAACATTTATCATTGGGACGGAAAGTGAGGTGACATGTTCTGAACAGATGTGCAAAGACAGCAAATGTTACAGGGGTGATAACCCCTCCCTATGTTCTCCAAAAAGCTTAAAAATAGATTTTTTTGGGATGGAGCTACACTTCATAATGTACCTGTTCAGATTCTACTTAAGATCAAACCTAAAGCCGCAAGTGGTTTTAAATGGCTTCTTTTTTTCCTTTACAAATGTCATTTTGTGCAAGGACAGTTCTAAACACGGGAAACACATGCCACTTCACAGGCATACTTTGGACACCCCCCAGGTACCATATTTAAAGGAAAATGTCACTTTTTTTTTTTTCACTTTATGCATCATTAAAATGACTGCTCCCGAAAAAACGTTAGTTTTTAAAAGTTCTTTTTGCATTGATATATGTCCCCTGGGGCAGGACCCGGGTCCCCAAACCTGTTTTATGACATTAACATGCATATTGGCCGTTGTAATTAGCACTTTTGATTTCGAACGTTCGCGTCCATTATAACGTATAGGGTTCGAAAATTCGCGCGAACTTTCGGTCCGTTCGAAGGTTCTGGTTCGAACCGAACCCGGGGGTGTTCGGCTCATCCCTAATGTACAGTTGTTAGGTGGGGGCCAGATAATCTGTCAGCCTGCAGCAGATGTGCTCTTCCTGCTTCCCTCGGTGCCCCTGAGTGCTAAATAACCAGTCTTTAAGGTTATTCCCTAGTGTCAGGTTGTATTCTATGTCGCCCCAGAGTGTGGTAGGCTTTGTGGACATCCAGTCTTTTAGTTGAGAAAGTATCGTAGCCAAGTAATACTCTTTCAGGTCGATGTAACCCATACCACCTGTAGTTCTATGTTTGATAAGTTTGGCGTGATTACTTATGGGTTTTTTCCCTTGCCACACTTAGTGACATATTATGGATTGGAGTGAGTGTAGGTATGAATGGGAAAGTGGTAGTGGTAGTGTTCTGAATATGTACAATATATTGGGCAGGACTAGCATTTTAAATGCTGCCAGACGTCCTAACCATGAAAATTCATGTTTGGATAGTTTGGTTGTTTCAATGTAGTTAGTGGCGAATAGACTTAGTGGACTTGTGGATTTAGTGAGGGTGATTCCTAGATATGCGATCCCCTTGTCTGCCCAGGGATAAGTAAAGCGGTTTCTAAGTAGATTGCTAAACACTAGGGTTGAGCGAACTCGACCTGTAAAGTTTGGGTCTGTACCGGACTTTTGGGTGTCCGGGTCCCGGACCCGAACCCAAACAATTGACTGTATGTTCGGGTCCTGGCACATTTTTAAAAGCTGCAGGGCAGCCAATCAACTTTAGTTTCACTGGTGTGCCCTTAGAAGCCATCACAGCCATGCCTACTAATGGCATGGCTGTGTTTGGCCAGTGCAGCATGTGACCCAGCCTCTATATAAGATAGAGGCACACAGCACAGCACGTCACTGCTGTGAGGGAGAGAATTATATGCTAGGAGTCAGTCCAGATTCATGAAATATCTTCTAATTAGTCAGCGATCTACATAGATAGAGAGTGTAGGTCAAGGTTCCTGTGTCTGCCTTTAGGGAGAGAGAATTATATAGGAGTCCAGATTCAGAAATCAATTCTAATAAGTCAGCGATCTGCATAGATTTACCTGGTTGGGTTGCAGTGCACAGTCTTTTTACACTGCCATGAGCCCAGTGCCAGAGAAAATATAACTTTTATCTGCAAGCTCAATGCACCAGCACTGCATATGTTACTGTGAGATACACCCTGTACATACTGTGGGTGTATTCTGCTATTGCAAAAACATTGCAAAAAAATACAATATACAGTGTTTTATGAATATGTGCAGGAGTGACATATTCTGCCCTGCAGCCAGTGTATTATCTGAACGTGTATTTAGCACGGCAGGGGGCGTTATCACAGACAAGCGCAGCCGCCTGTCCAGAGCCAATGTGGACAAGCTCACGTTCATTAAAATGAACCAGGCATGGATCCCACAGAACTTGTCCGTACCTTGTGCAGAATAGACATGTATAACGGTGTTCTGACAAAAACTGTCCGGCCATCGGATAGTGTCCGGCCACTTTCGCAGTCCGGAGGACAAGGAGATTCACAAAATCTCTGAAGATGAACGGCGCCTGCGCCGTGAGTGCAGGTTCAAGTCCCACCATCCAAGTGGACATACAGTAGCACATAGTAACAGGGCCCACGGGCTCGCTTCGCTCGCCACGCTTCGGACACGGCCTCGCTTGGCTCAGCTTCAACCTCGGATGATGTGGCTTCAACCTGGACTCACCACACATCGTCTTCAGAGAGTTTTGAAATCCCCTTGTCCTACGTACTGAGCAAGCGCAGTACAGAGCGGACACTATCAGACGGGGGACAGAATTCGACACATCACCAGCCTTACCCAGCCATTGTGGTATTTTTAAACCAGTGTTGGCTACCTTGTCCTCCTCCACCGCTGCTTCCACCTACACCGCCACATCCACCGCTACCTCAACCTCCTACTCCATATGTACCTCGTCCTCCTAGGTCAAGATTATAATTTTTTTTTTTTTTTTATTTCCAAGTATTTTATTTTCCCACTATCTTATCCATTAAATTGAATATTTTTTTCCAGAGAGGGCATATTCTGGGGCATTCTCACCATATGTGTGACATTGTGCCGTTGAGTTTCTGAGGTTCTTAATGACTTCCTGTACCTCTTCTGCTGAATTTTAAGTTATTTCCCTATCCACATTTGTTTGCAGAGCACTTGCCATGCTCTTAACAACATTTTGTTGCCATTTTCAGCCCTCTAGCCATTTCATTACTTTTTTAGAATGAGGTATCCGCGACGGAAAACATAATTTTTTTTCATCAGCTTTTTTAGGAATTTGATTTGGTTAGAATTGGGTGCGTAGATGTTTACTATGGTATATCTGATGTTATTTAGGGTACAGTCAAGTGCAAGGTATCTACCTTCATCATCTACTAGGCTATTGTGCAGGGTGAATGTGACTGAGTTTTTATTAGCTATCAGAACCCCATTTTTCTTTGAAGGTCCAGAGGCCCGGAATATTTGGTAAAGTGTTTGTTGGTGCATACTGGTTCTGCTTTCAGCATAAAGTGGGTCTCTTGAATACACAGTACGTCACTATGAGAGTTTTGTGCGGTGGGCTACTTGAACTACTATCGACTGTCTTTTTGGAATTTAAAGCGCTGAATACCAGGTGAATGGCTTGCTTGATGGTGCTACAGAAGTGATAGCAGACTTGTATTGTGAACCCCCAAGAAGGGACACCTAATCCTAATGACTTTTTCAAAGCTGCTGTATTTGTACAGGAAGAGATATGGGGGGGGGGTGATTTGGGTGGTTTGTTTGCCGCCCCCCAGCTGGAGCACCAGCCGCCACTGCTGCAGATAAACAGATACAACTTATGTAGGCGGATTTGTTTCATTTCTGTGTATCACCTGAGGATATTCCCTTCACTGGGTATATGTAAGTTTTCTCTTTTTTTTTATTTTACTATGTTTGTAGGCACTGGGCTCTGCTGGGCAGTTCAGGTGCAATGTTTTGTACTTTTCTATGCAAAATGCAAAAATAAAGAGCAGAATCATTGAGGTTTCCTATACATCTGTCAGGATATAGTAAGAACAAAGTGACAGGTTATAGTTGCAAACCTGCTTGGTTTTCATGGCTATAGTAAAGAAGCAAGGTATGCTAAATGTGTGCTTATTCTTTAAAACACATCCAGCTGCACGGCCTTTTTTCTTAACTACAGCAAAAGTATTTGATAATTGATTCTTTTTAGTGATCTAACAAAACTTCTGCAAACTTTTAGGTCACTGGCAGACTGCTGCATGTACAGCTCCTATTTGATGACGGCCGACTGTTGTTTCTGAACCAAAAGGATGTCAGTTATATCTATTGCTTCCCCAGGCCACTTCTGAAATTCCTTTTGTACTAGTACCAGCAGGTTTTTTTTGGCTCTAGAAATTTTGATTACGCCGCTACCTTGCATAGTCGCCGAGTCATTGAAGATGCAAAAAACTTGATATATGCTAATAGGAATAAAAAAATAGAAAAAAAGGCAATTTGGAAAAAGGCATAACTGACAAGTCTTATCTGCCTTTCACATCTGTTAGTACTGGGTCAGCATTTCCAAATAAATATTATTTAAATTAGCAGCTATGAAATGTATGTAAAATATTTATTTATTCGCTTCCTGCTAACAACAAGGACGTTAAACACCAAAATACACCAGGATGAAAGGGGGTGGAAAATGTACTCCATGTTTTTTTTGTTTTTTTTTTAAGATTAATGTTTGTAGAATGTTCACTGCGATGCATATAAATGGGCGCAGAGCAGAGCTCAAAAACAAAATATAAAAAAAAAAAAAAACGTGTTTACTTTCCATTGAATTGAACCCATGGCTATAGTAGTGTGGGAGCTGCCACTGATGATTTATTTTTAAAGGTGCAGAGCCCAGGGCTGTCATACCGATCCTTTCTAGAGATGCCTAGACAGAATTGCAGCTCCTTTCACCTCCCCCTTCAAATCCCAGGCTGTAATTGGGACAATTCTTGGTAGTGAAGTAGCTTGACTGCCCCGCTATTGCCTCTCGCACACTCCTATTGGCCAGTGGCAGGACTGTCTTAATGCATGGATGCCCCTGGGCACTGCCCAGGTGCCCTAGGTTAGGGTGACCAGACATCCCCGGTTTCCGGGGACAGTCCCCGGATTGAGGACACTGTCCCCGGACCAAGTCTGTCCCCGGTTTTTTGTCCCCGGATTGGAATTTAAACAGGGGCTGGGGCAATTTCAAAGACAGCCTGTGCAGAATAAAAAAAAAATCTGAATTGCACACCTCCCCCTCCTCTGCCACTCCTACTAGCTTATGGGGGTTTATTTTTTTACATTATTTGTGCCCCTTTCTGATGATCATGTTCTGGTCAGTGTGGAGGGACTATTTCTTCTGTTTCGGGCGCATGCTCATTCAGCTCCGCTCGCATGTTCTTCTGCCTTGGCTCAAGTCCCGGCCAGCCATCTGCCTGTTTATCTCCTTGCCTTCTCTGGTGGAGTGATCTTCCTCTGCTCCCCACCCAGTAGTACCTGGGGCCCGGAGAGTAAGACTTGACAGGCTGTGAGGCGGGCGGCGGTGGCGGAGATGGGCAAAGAGTCGCCGATTGCTGCCATTACTAGTAAAAATAAAATATGTCCCCGGATTTCATTTTAAAATTCTGGTCACCTTACCCTGGGTGCATGGGGGGCCCCATGATAATCTTGCATTACATCATACTTGCCAACTGTCCTGGATTTGCTGGGACAGAAACACTTTTTACTAAGCCGTCCCAAGATGGCAGGATTCTATTTAAAGTACTAATAAATATATGTTTAATTCGATCAACTATTTATAGTTTAATTCTTGAGAGTAGATACGTAAATTGGGGTAGGCTGGTAGGGGCCCCAGTGCATTACTTTGCCCAGGGGCCCATGATGCTATTAAGACGGCCCTGGCTAGTGGGATAGGCCAGCATAACAATGGGCCAATAGGAATGTGTGAGGGTGGGAGGAAGCAAGCAGACTCTAATACCAACCAAAAAAACTGTAGCTTAGCCCAATGCGGACAGGTTGGCATTGGCGAAGAAAAGGCTTTAGTTATATACAGGTACATTGGGGTCTATGCAATTTATACCTCCCAGTATCTAGATTTGTAATTTAGGACTAGAGATCAGTGGAGGGTTTATGCCGAAACTGATTTCACTGCAATATTACCAATTTTGCTTTTGGTCAATATTCATATTTTTTTTTTTTCATTTCAATAAAATGGCAACCGTCTGCACACAGGCACCAACTTCCTGTTGCATGAGTGTGAATGGAATGGGTAAAAGCTCCTGTCCTCCATCTTTAGAGAACTTCTCAGATGCGTTTCATCTTTTTTTGGGGCTTAAAGTGGAAGTAAAGGCAAAACCTAACTTTAACCGCTTGCTGACAAGCCGCCATCATTATACTGCGGCAGGATGGGACGGTTGTGCGTATCGCCGTAGGTGTACGTCGGCCACTTTAAGAGCTGGCACGAATCCGGAACCGATGCGCGGGGGGATCTCTCTCCACTCCCCCCACAGTTAGAAACACCTCCCTAGGGAATGTTTAACCCTTTGATCGCCCCCTAGTGTTAACCTCTTCCCTGCCAGTGACATTTATACAGTAATCAGTGGCTATTTTTAGCTCTGATCTTTATATAAATGTCAATGGTCCCCAAAAAAGTGTCAAAGTTTTCGATCTGTCTGCCGCAATGTCGCAGTCCTGCTAAAAATCGCTGATCACCGCCATTACTAGTAAAAAGAAATATTAATAAAAATGCCATAAATATATCCTCTATTTTGTAGACGCTATAACTTTGCGCAAACCAATCAATATATGCTTATTGCGATTTTTTTTTTTTACCAAAAATATGTAGAAGAATACATATTGGCCTAAACTGATAAACTGATTTTTTTTGGATATTTATTATAGCAAAAAGTAAGAAATATAGTGTTTTTTTCAAAATTGGCGCTATTTTTTGTTTATGGCGCAAAAAAAACCCCCTAAAAAATGCAAAGGTGATCAAATACCACCGATAGAAAGCTCTATTTGAAAGAAAAAAAGGACATAAATTTTGTTTGTGTACAACGTCGCATAACTGCGCAATTGTCAGTTACAATGACACAGTGCTGTATTGCAAAAAATGGCCTGGTCATTAAGGGGGTAAATTCTACAGGGGCTGAAGTGGTTAATCCTACTCTCAGTCACATTCTAAGCCTAATCTATCTAGCCCTGTAGATAAAAAATGCTATAATTACCTGTTCTGCAGTTGCTCCGATACGGTTTCCAGTGGCGCCCTCTATGTGTAGGAGAAAGCGGCTGGGAAATCCCTGGGAAGTGACGTCACCAATAGAATTACTATGGGGCGTCCATTGTCGGCTGCCTCTCCTACACACTGAAGCCACCGCTGACTGCCCAGCCTGGAACCAGACCAGAGCGGCTGCTGGACGGGTAAGTACCGATTCTTTTTCTTTACAGGGCTAGATAGATTAGGTTTAGAATGTGGGTGGGAGTAGGTTTAGAGTTAGTTAGGTTTTGCCTTTACTTCCACTTAAATTGTATAAGCCATTTTTTTATTTCATGTTTTTTTTTAATGCATTTAGAGTAGCTTCGTTTATTTAACCAATTTGGCTCTCACACCTGTACACTACCCATGGACCATAGAAACATTTACATTTCTGCTATGGGCCCATTGATTCGGGAATAAGTTTGCCATTACTTAAAGCGAAACTGAAGTGAGCACCACAAACTGAAAACACTATGTAATTCATTTTTAACCATTTCCCATCTGCGCTATAGCCGAATGATGGCTACAGCGCAGACCTACATTGCCGGGAGGCCATCAATAGACGTCCTCCTCTTTGCACGCTCCCCGCGCACGCTGTCATCACCGAGTCAATGAGACCCCTACCACATGATCAGCTGTCAGCCAATGACAGCTGATCACGTGTAAACAGAAGATCGGTAATCGTTTTATTATTCTCCTCACGCTGACATGGCATGAGAAAAAAAAAAAGCCGATCACTGGCTTCTGTGTAACGGACATCGGTCCCGAAGAGGAAGAGGCACAGTGGCCTCATCTGTGCCAACCAGTACCGTCTGCCAGTGCCTACACAGTGCATATCAGTGCACACCAGTATAAATCAGTGCCACCAATCAGTGCCAATTATCAATGTCCAGGAGTGTCACCTATCAATGCCCACCAATGATGCCAATCAATGCCTCATCAGTGCCACCTAGCAGTGCTACCTATCAGTGTCACCTACCAGTGCTCATCAGTGCCCATCACTGCCACCTATCAGTGCCCTTCAGTGCCACCTATCAATGCCCTTCAGTGCTGCCATCAATGCCCTTCAGTGCTGCCCATCAATGCCCTTCAGTGCTGCCCATCAGTGCCCATCAGTGCCACCCCTCAGTGCCACCCCTCAGTGGCACTTCTCAGGGCCCACCAGTGGCACCTCTCAGTGCCCACCAGTTCCCGCCTCTCAGTACCCACCAGTGCCGTTTATCAGTGCCCACCAGTGCCGCCTTATCAGTGCCTATCAATTCAGCCTATTGGTGTCCATTTGTGTAGCCTCATCAGTGTACATCAAAGGAGAAAAAATTACCTGTTTGAAAAATTTTAATAACAAAATATAACGGTTTTGTATTTTTTTTCAACATTTTCGGTCTTTTTAATTTTTTTAACAAAAAATAAAAACCCAGAGGTTATCAAATACCACCAAAAGAAAGCTCTTTTTGTGGGAAAAAAATGATAAAAATGTAATTTGGGTACAGTGTAGCCTGACCACGCAATTGTCATTCAAAGTGTGACAGCGCTGAAAGCTGAAAATTGGTCTGGGCAGGAGGGGGGTTTAAGTGCCCTGTAAGCAAGTGGTTAATATATAAAGCAATCTCCCCCATCCATCCATGTCTCCATGCTTTATTTTGTTGAGAAATCACTTTGAATAACACCCCCCTAGCATTTCTAAGTAAGGGCATTTTCTTAAGAAAGGGCAAATGATTCATGTGGCATTTACTTCCTGTAATCCATCTGCCCTTAACTCAGGTATGCAGGGTGGCGGGTGTGCTTAGCTGAGAAAACCCCCTCCTCCCCTCCTACAGATAAAAGGAAAAAAGCCCAGGAATTCTCCTGGGATTTATAACTTTCATTTTGGCCTAGGCCAGAAACCAGGAGGCAGCTGAAGAAATGTAGAAAAAAAAAGTTTAAAGGATATAATAGTATACCATAGCCTTCCTATCTATTTACTAAGGCTAACAGCATAAGGAATAAAAACACCGGTCTATAAATTTTGGGAAATTATGTGCTAGATGAATTAGAAAACAGGTGATAAAGGCAATAGTTGGCTAGAGTTTTCAAGATATTTCACAATAGAGATTTATACAGAGATGAGTATATTTGCCTACAAGGGAGGGTGGTGTCCGATGATCATGATGTCTCATATCTTCTCGACAAAGTACGGTAGAACAATGAAAATGGTACCACATGGAAGTGTATAAATTTATCTTCACTTTGAGATTAAAGACTATTACCTAACTGTAATTTACTGTCCTTTTATTGCAAGGTACATTTGTCTTTGTCAAAGCTATAGTTACATCTGGTGGCTTGTGAAAGAGTCATTGCCTAACATTTCCAAGGAACAGTTGCGTGATATTTTCCCTCAGAAGCCAAGATGCCAATGCAGATACCCTCTGCCACATTTGTGGCGAGGTTACATTTACATCTCAAAAGTGCAGTATGACGGCAGTGGTAAAAAAGGCATACCAGCTATATTTTGGATGCAAAATAGGGGATCGGGACAAGAGTTGGGCCCCTCATTATCATTGCATTACATGTGCAACTTATCTGTGTCATTGGCTAATCAAGAAGAAAAAGTCCATGCCTGTCGCAGAACCAATGGTGTGGAGGGAGCATGGAAATGTTACATGAAAAAACAATAAATGAATGGAAAGCTATGTTATTGGTATCAATAAAAAGATAACTTTATAATGATTGGCGTGGCACCGTTCTCATTGCTATATCACATTTTGAAGAAAAGTTATGGAGCATAAGCGCACATCCCTCTCGTAATTTTGAATATTTGTGATGCAATTTTGACCTGAAGCTGTATCTTGGAAATTGGAGCCAATTAATACCCAGGACTTAATTTTCTTCAATTGGTGTCACAATTCTGGTAAAATTTTGCTACTTTCAGTTCCGAGGCTTTCTCCTTGTAGACAAGTGAAATAGTTCATGTTGATTGAGAGAGTTAAAGTGGTGTTCCACTGCCTCCGAGGTTTTTTTTTTTTTTTTGGGTACAATTCAAATGTCATACATTTTTAAAAAAGTGACTCACCTCTCCCGTTTTTGCCACTGTGATCGTTTATTTTTCTCCTCAAAATGTATAGTTCTAAAATCCCCATCCAGGGGTTTCATCTTGCCTGTGGGCATGTGAAGCCCACAGGCTAGACATGTGCGATTAGTTTCGTACGCATCGGAAATTCGTACGAATTTTTCGAAATTCGTACATTCGTACGAATCTGAATAACGATCTTTTACGAATACGAATTCTGTACGAAATACGAAATTTTGTTTACGAATTTCGGATTCAAATTTTTCGAATCCAAACTACCAAATGATGAATTTCAACTAATATGAAATAAATTATAGCGGATATAACGAATGATTCGAGTGAATTTGAGATTCAGTATAACGAATATCGACACTCTACAAATAATAACGAATTATCCAAAAACGTATTAACGTTACATAACACATAAGTCTATTGTCTATTGTCTATTGTTCACCAATCACTCAGAGGAAGTACGAAATACGAAATTTCGTATTCGTAAACGAAATTTCGGATTTCGTACTTCCTCTGAGTGATTGGTGAACAATAGACATTTATAGACTTGTGTTATGTAACGTTAATACGTTTTCGGATAATTCGTTATTATTCGTAGAGTGTCGATATTCGTAACGATTCGTAACGATATTAACGATTTGTAACGATTCGTACGAAATTCGTATCTCGTACGAATCAGAATTAAATTTCGTACACGAATTACGATTTTTTTTTTTTTACGAAACGGAACGGAACAAAACTAATTTTTTGACGGCTCCCATGTCTACCACAGGCATTCTCTTCCCGGACTCGATGACGTTGCTTTCCCATCATGCAACGTGCGTTGTCTCACAGATCTCGCGCGAATGCGCAGTAGACCCATATCGGAGCGCCGTCCACAGCTTCGGTTGCCATCACAACGGGCGGCGTCATTGGAAGTCCCGCCCCGTTGTGATGGCAACAGAGATAATCTCCCAGGAGCCTTAGCAAACCACACATCTCCCATGAGCCTTAGCGAGCCTTGCCGCCGAGGGAAGTGACGTTTTTAGCCCGGGCTAGTGAAGAAGCAGATTTCGTGGGACCACCGAGCAGCAGGGAGAAATAGGTAAGTGAAATTTTTATTTTTTATACAATTTTTTTTTATTAGGAGATTGTATGCAGATCTAAATAAACTTATAATTATGGGGAAACACCACTTTAAGTTCAGTTTAAGACTAGTAAGGAGTGGAAGGGTTTTGCCAAAACGAATTTCACTTCAATATTACCCATTTTACTGCTAAACTACCAATTTCACTGTTGGTGAACTCTAATTTTATTTTTTTTTAGGGTTTTTTGCATGCATTTAGGGTAGTTTAGTTTAATTACCCACTTCAGCTCGCACACCTGTACACTACCTATGGATCACAGACATTTTTTCAGTTCTGATACAAGTTCTGTTACAGCAATAACTGTCATGACTTAATGTGAAACTTCAAACAAAAAGTGAACTACCGCTTATTCTCTCCCTGCCTCCCGCCAGTAATGGAGTTGAAGGTTTTTTAAGGAAAGAGGGGGAGCAGATTTTCTATTTCGTTTTTTTTTTTTTTTTTTGTCGGTAGCTACTCCCACTTGCTCAGTCCTTGCCTAGGCAAGGATTAGGTCTCTTGTTCTGCCCCTCTCTCCACCTACAACCTCTTGGAACATGGCATACACCCCAGGTCACAGGGGTAGGGAACCTTGGCTCTTCAGCTGTATTGAAACTACAAGTCCCATGAAACATTGCAAGACCCTAACAATCACAGGCATGATGGGATTTGTAGTTTCAAAACAGCTGGAGAGCCAAGGTTCCCTACCCCTGCCCCAAGAGGTGCAGGACCAGTCTCCTTGTATGTCACAAATGCACAGTAGAATAGAAAAAACCCTCATGGTGGGACTTTTGGTGGCAACAGGTAAATTGCACAATAAATTGTGACTTGGATTAAGTTAAAAAAATTATGAAGTCTTTATTATTGTTACAAAATATAAAAATTCCAATACATATTAAAAGTGGTTATTACAAAATTTGCGGATACATTATACTCAGATTTCCATTTGAAAATCATCAAACAAGAATTTACCTGTTGCCGCCAAAAATCCCACCATGAGGGTTTTTTCTATTCATATATAGTCAAGGGATGTTGGCAACCATTAGCTACCATTCTCATTATGAATGCACAGTTGGGAGCTGGTTTTGATTCTTGAGAATGTCACAGCCAGTTCCCAAATATAAGAGGGAAGAATCAACTGTGTGAAGACAGCGATGGAGTCTATGGACTGGTAAGTATCTGATTTGCCACCTGCACTTAGGGTCGACAACTGCAGTTTGTTTTGAACACAGTGCGTAAAACACGCACAAAACACGGGTTTACCACACAGCGTTCTGGTGTGAACAGATATTGTTATTTTTTTAGAGACAAACAAAATATTTAAATGTTGCTAGTGGCCTACACAAATGATTTTATTTTTTTATGTAACTCATAGAAAAAAATTTAAGAAAAAAGCAAATAAAAACAATTGCACTTTTTTCCCCTTTCCCCGTTTGATTGTTGTCAATAAAAAAAAAAAAAAAAATTATATATATATATATATATATATATATATATATATATATATTGCTATCTATCGATATAGCTATATCTATATATATACTGTATACTGTAGATATATATATATATATATATATATATATATATATATATATATATATACTGTATACTGTATACTGTAGATATATATATATATATATATATATATTTATGAAGTTATTCTATAATTATTCTATAAATTGCTCAATTTTAAATGACACTAAAATTATGAATGGAAGCACTGCAAAGTTATTTACAAGTGAAACAATGGCCTTTTTTAATTCTGCAATGAATGCATACTAATATATATATATATATATAGTATGAAAGTTATTCTGTAATTTGCTCAATTTTAAATGACAGTAAAATTATGAACTGAAGAATTGCAAAATTATTTACAAGTGAAATAATGGCCTTTTTTAATTCTGCAATGAATGTATACTAAAAAAAAAAAAATTACAAAGGCACAAAGCTAAAAAAAAGATTAAATATTAATGGTTAGAAAATTAGAAATTAAAATAAGTCAACAGAAAAATAATAGTTAAAGGCAGAAGTGTAAGAGGGCATTAATTAGGGTAAATAACAATTTAAATAGGAAAAAAAATTATTATAAAAAATGATATATATATTTTCTTTTTACTTGTCAGGAAGGAATCTTTTTGGTTTGCAGATTATTAAAGGGAGTAGATACAAAAGGAACAATGTTACTTTGCATTTCTTTAGGCCTCATGCACACTGTATACTGTCGACTTTTTTCTCCTACAGAAATTTAGCAGCAGAAAAAGCACAGTAAAAAGACGCGCTTTGCATGAGCATTAATGCACATCTGGTGTTCTATTGGCCAGAATTCTGGCTATTAGAATGCATCACTGAAGGAATGTGCCTAGCGTTACACGCGTTAATGTGCGTTAATGAGCGTTAACAAGTACAAGTGATGTTTTTTTCTTCTGCCACTAAGCTCCTCAAAATGCCTATGGTGTGCATGGACATATAGACTAACATAGAGAGGAGTTTACAGGCAGAGAAAAAAAAAAACTCCAACGCCTGTGGAAGCAGCTTTTTTAAACTGCAGTGTGCATGAAGCCTTAGCTCACGTCTGAACAGTGTTTGTAAACACTGTGCCGGATGGTACACTCTTTGACAGCTAATATAGCTTTTGTATTAGCACAGCAACTGCTGGCTGTGATTTTGATGGACAGGAGCTACTGCACCCATTGGGGGTTATTTACTAAAGGAAAATCCACTTTGAACTGCAAGTGCACTTGGAAGTGCAGTCGCTGTAGATCCGAGGGGGACATGCAAGGAAAATAAAAAAACAGCATTTTAGCTTGCACATGATTGGACGATAAAATCAGCAGAGCTTCCACTCATTTCAGATCTACCCCTTAGATTTAGAGCGACTGCACTTCCAAGTGCACTTGCAGTGCAAAGTGGATTTGCCTTTCGTAAATAACCCCCATTGTGTTTTTCCAATAAAGTTTTTTAGGGGGCATTTGAAGCACAATACATGTCCACAGCTGGTTATTTTATTTTTTACTTATGTATTTTTTGTATTTGATGTTGCTTTACATTTACATTTTACTTTTTCATTGTCTGTTTTTTTTTAAAAATGGGTTGTTTTTTGGCACAAGAACAAATTCAGGATATTTGAAAGGAGCTTCCCTAGTCCTCAGGAGCCATCTAAAGCCCACTGGACCTTGAAAACCAACCACAAACAAATTTAATGGAAGGCCGGGTACCGGCCTGAAGTTATGGGAGGAGCCCGGAGGGTATTTAAGCAGCCCAAAGGCCGCCGGTCTTTGTCGGTTTCCTGTGCGAGATATCTGATACGTCAGACATCTAGGACCGACTCGTTCGAGACAAGCGCTGTTGGTGCCGGTTCGTGAGCTCCGTTTCGTCTGTCCGCCTCCTTTTGTTGCAGTCCCGCGTTCCGTGTTCGTAAGTCGTGTTGTCCCTTCGTGTCGCACTCGTGTCGCCGAGTCGCAGTTCCGTACAAAGAGTCTGGTTCGGCTGTCGCAGGTAGGGCTTCGGCTCCCATGTTTTACGTTCTCATGCACTGCTTATCATGTCACTAAACTGTGGTCTGCGTAGCTCACGAACCACGCACCGCTTGTCTCGAAAACCTAAACAGTTACACGCACGTTTTGGTTGTACACGATCGGGAGCCACCTAGCGGCACGCACATTCAGGGCCGCCCGCCATGACACTCCGACCGATGCCGCATCCGGCACTCAAGGGTTCCCCTTACGCGGTCGTATTACGTAGTCTTTGAATCGTTCAAACATGGCTCACGCACGGGTGCCGTTCGCACTCACACGCATCGTTCATGTCCTGTCATATTATTCAAATCGGTTATGCCAGCAAGCGTGCCGAATCGCTATTTGCATTCCGAATCGCTGTTGGCATGTTAATTGTACGAATCACTTCGACCGTGTCGAAACATTTCATGTATTAGCATGGCAATCATTTCGTCATTTCAAACATGGCTAACGTATCAGGCCATTCGGTCATGCTAAGTCATTTCGCATCAGTTAAACAGGGCGTTCATGCCATCATTTCGATCCTGGCCGCACTCAGATTCAAGTCATGTCGCACTTAGGCACGGATTTGTCTCGGGGTACCCAGGTTACGGCCGTATTACCATACATGTTTCAGAGATTGGCCCACCGCTCGTACGGATGCGGGCTCGAGTCCAGTCTTTGGCATGATATCGGTCATTGGCCACGTATCGGTCTGAATCCGGTCGCATCCGGGATGCATCGATTCGCACTGATTCGCCTAGCCGCTCGGCCTCCTTTCTATACATGCTCCAGAGATTAGATTCGGTTACAAGTTGCTCGGTTTGTTGTAATCTAGTCTTTGTCATGGTTTCATTTCGGTCACCATACCTCTGGGTAGGTCCGGTCGCATCCATAGATGCTCCGATCGGGGCGATCCAGACGCACGACTACCCGGCCTCATTTCGATACATGCGCCAAGGGCGGAATCGCATCACAGGTTGCGTGCATTCTTGATTCTTGCCCCTGTCATGGTATGTCATTTCTGTCACCTTACCACGCCCGGCATGAATGCAGTCACTTCCCCGCACTAATTCGTGTCGGCGTGCCCTAGGCCGGCCTCATTTCAATACATGCGCCAGGGACGGAATCGCAAAAAAAAAAAAAAAAGAGAGACTTTGATTCTTGTCCTTGTCATGTTATATCATTTCTATGTCACCTTACCACGCCCCGGCGTTAATTGGTCACCTCCCTGTACGAATTCGCGCCGGCGTGCCCTAGGCCGGCCGCATTTCTATACAAAAAAAAAGAGAGAGAAAGGGGTTCAGTCACTAGACAGTGGCATGATGATCGAGGTCGCTGGCACACGAGTGCTTGCGTTCCAAATGCATACTATAGCACTTGGAGTCGGACCCGGTGGCAGCTGGATGTCACAGTTCGGCCCCAGCGTACCCAGGCAGTTGGCCTCATTTCACGGTTGCCTCATTTCTGTACGTGCTCCAGAGTCCGGCTCACAGTCACCCCCATACGGTACAACCGGGCCGGGCCCTGTCACGGGAAGTTCATTTCAGTTAAGGCAACATGTCATGTCAGTCATTCGTGTTGTTATCTGTCATTTGATTCCACAGCTGTCTCGGCAGTCGACTTAAGTCACTATCGCCTGTTGTTATCATCTACGTTGGGTTCCGTCGCTCTGGACGGCAGCAGTTTCAGGCTCTTAAATAGGTACTTTCTCTCACACTCTCTCAGGTCAGTCGGATTCAGTAGGTCCACCTGCACCAGCTTGATCAGGGTTCCAGCAGGTAAAAAAAAAACAAAAAAAAAAGGGGGTGGGGGGGGGGCTCCTGCTTTCTCATGGCAGGTACGTATACCGTAGGTGACGCGTCCAAACTCATTTCTTGTCACCTCTATATAGGCCCAGCCTGCAGACACGTGACCAGTCAACTAAGTAACGGGTCTTGGATACCGCCATGTCATCAGTCGGCAGCGATGACCTCACCACCCCGCTATCTCCGGCGTCAGCCTCCGAGGCTGGCAGTGTCCAGTCTCTTAGGGCATGGACAATTCCCAGGCTGTCCGCCGAGCTGAGGCGCAGAGGGATACCCTTCTCGTCCGCGGCCAGGAAGGCGGAGCTATTCAGGCTCCTCTTCCCACCACCGGCCGCAGCAGGCTCCAGCAGCCAGCAGGCGTCTCTGGAATCTATTTCAGCCGCCGTCGCTCAGCTACACACCCTCGTGTCTTCCCTGTCTTCCTCGATCATTGAGGTCCAGGACAGGGTGTCTCGTCTAGAGGCCAGCCCGGCTGCCACGGTTCCGGACCCTGCGGTGGTCCCAGCCATCAGTGCACCGGCCGCAGGTAGTGAGCTTGCCACGACTACCGTTCACCCTTCCCACCTGGTGCCACCCAGCGTAAGGAAGGACATTTTAGAGGGCAGAGACGTTAACCTGGCCTCACTCATGATCTCGGTCCATGACTTGGCCGAGAACAAGGCCTACACCTGGGGGGACGTCTCGGTGGTTTTGAAAGCAAAGGATCCGAGGCTCAACAGAAAGCTCACGGTGCCCGAGTTCACGCTCGCTTTCGGCATGTTCAGGGACGTGCTGTGCTCAGCCTCCCCCGGCAGGCGGGAGGAACTGGACCTCTACCTCCATTTGATCGTAGACCTGGGCCACAAATACGGTGGCTCAGCGTTCTACGATTATCATCGGTCCTTCTCGGCCAAAGCCGCGGCCAGATTCTTACAGTTCCATTTGACAACGGACTGGAGCGTAGTGGACACGGAGTTGTTCTGCCGCCACTTTGCGGGTCTACGCTCCCCGCTATGTGCTGTCTGTCAGTCAGCGTCCCACACCACGGTCTGGTGTGCCAACATAGCCTCTGTCCATCCGATAGCTAGCACGGCCTCTACCAGCACGAGCCAGGCTCAGCAGGCCCCGGCGCAAGGGCAGAAGGTGGACAAGTTGGGACGTCCGGTGCGGATGGTTGGGGGAGCCGCCATTTGCAACAACTTCAACTACGGCTCCTGCAATTTCAGCCAGTGCCAGCTCTTGCACGTTTGCACCCTATGCCAGAGGGCGCACCCCAGGGTCCTGTGTGAGGTCAAGCAGAAGAAACCTTGACTAAGCCGGGTCAATGTCCTTTGGCTCGATGTTTACTTGACCTCACACCCCACTCCGTCACTCGCCAGCTACCTCATCCGAGGTTTCACCGATGGGTTTCATACCGGGCTCATCACCCTGCCCCACTCCACCCACGAATGTCCGAACCTGCGCTCAGCAGCAACAGATGAGCCAGCGATTGACGTCCTTCTGCAGACGGAGTTGGATCGGGACTTTATGATAGGCCCGTTCAGTCAGTCTCCCTTTAGTATCTGGAGGGTTAGCCCTATCGGGCTTGTACAGGGAAAATTTTCAAGTAAAAAACGTCTGGTGTATGATCTGTCAGCGCCTCATTCTTCCGTCGTTCCCAGTCTCAACTCGCTCATCCCCTCCGAGGAGTTCTCACTGAAGTACGCTTCGGTAGACATGGCTATCCAGGCCATTCTCAGGACGGGGGTGGGTGCTTGGCTCTCGAAGGCGGACATATCCGACGCCTTCAAGCTGCTGCCCATACATCCTTCCCTGTGGTGCTGGCACGGCATCAAGTGGAGGGAGCGATATTATTTCGCGACCAAATTGACCTTCGGGTCTAAGAGTAGTCCTTGGTTATTTGACAAGTTCGCGGAGACCCTGGCGTGGATCCTTCTCCACGAGGCACAGTGCCACGAGGTCATCCATTATTTGGATGACTTCCTTCTGATAGAACCACCCGGGGCTCCCCCAGGGGACCTTGGAAAGTTGAGGACGGTTTTCGACAATCTGAACGTCCCCATAGCGGAACACAAGGTTGACGGCCCGGCGCACAAGATCACGTTCTTGGGCATCGACCTTGACACGCTTGCCATGCAGGCCAGCCTTCCCGCAGATAAGTTGGACCGTATCAGGACGGTTCTGCGAGAGTTCACCCGGGTGGGGGGGGATGTACTCAGAAGCAACTTCAGTCTCTCCTCGGGATGCTGAATTTCGCTATGAGGATCATCCCCCAGGGCCGCTCCTTCGTGTCCCGGTTGCTGGTCTTCCTGTCCTACACTCAGGACCCAGACCAGGTCATCAGGCTGGATTCAGCAGCCAGGGCAGATCTGGCCATGTGGGAACACTTTCTTAGTAATTGGAACGGTGTGTCCCTGTTCATCCCAGTAGTGTCCACGCAGTCACCTCAGGTGGTGACCGATGCGGCGGCATCCACAGGATGCGCCGCCATTTTTGGCCATTTGTGGTTCGCCGCCCCTTGGCCTCCTCAGGCACTAGCCACACCGGGCTTCACTACCACGTCAGCCCTCTTTGAGCTGTTCCCCATCGTAGCAGCCGCTCACCTATGGGGTCACCATTGGTCTGGACAGACTGTGGCTTTCACGACAGACAATCAAGCCACAGCCGAGATCATCAGCAAGGGCAGGTCTAAATCCAGGCCCGTCATGTCCTTCCTCCGCAGACTGGTCCAGCTATCCCTACAACATCAGTTCAATGTTTACTGCTCATTCATTCCAGGGAAGTTTAACTCAGCAGCGGACGCACTCTCCCGTTTTAACTTTATTTCTTTCTTTGAACAGATGCCAGGAGCCTACCATCTTTCAGCCACTATCCCGGATTGGTCACAACTGACCTTGGACTAGCCCCACATCTACACTCAGCTACTAACATCATCAACGCTTCGCTCGCCCGCAACACCCGTCGGGCCTACCGGACGGCCTGGACGGCGTTTAATAAGTTCCTGCCCCATCGCCCTCGTGAATCTTCCAGCGTCAAGCAGGTTCTGGCATTTATCGCTTATTGTCATTCTCACCTAGCACTGTCACACAGCACGATACGCCAGTACGTGGCCGGGGTGCAGCACTACTTGTCACTTCAAGACCCCGCGAGGCCTTCGGTGTTCTCCTGCCACGCAGTGAGGGCTCTACTGCGTGGAGTTCAGAAACACCAGCCGCCAGTCAGCCCGAAGCGGCTGCCTATCACTGGGGAGATCTTTAAGGGGATGTCTGACATCCTGGATAGGTCCCCTTTCGGTCTCCTCCTCAGCACCGTCCTGCAGGCTGCGATACACATGGCGTTTTATGGGTTTCTACGGCCCAGCGAGTTCACTCGCAGCCACCCAGCCGGTCCAGTCTTGCATAGAAGTAATCTCTGCCGCCACCAGGATCACTACGTCCTTCACTTGGCGACGTCTAAAACTCAGCAGCGAGGTTCCGGAGTAGATATTCACCTGTACAGGACTCACAACAACTGGTGCCCAGTTGCCGTGTTAAACCGCTTGACGGCACTGCTATCCGACCGCCCAGGGTCCAGTCCGCTTTTACCCTTTCCAGTAAAACCCCTCAACTCGTCGCAGTTCGTGGAACATGTCCGGGTCCTTCTCGGCAATCTTCAGTTGGACCCCAGCCAGTACTCCGGGCATTCATTCTGGATCGGGGCGGCCACGACGGCCTCAAGACAGGGGGTTCCGGACCATGTGATCAAGAAACTGGGTCGGTGGAAATCGGCCTGCTTCTCTCGCTACATACCTAACCCACAGTTAGAGATGGCTCAGGCCTTTGCTCGACTTACTCAGTGACATTTACCTTTAATAAATAATTATCCCCTACCTGAAGGTTTTTGCCCCCTTATTTTGGTGTACCATACGGTAGACCAAGGCACACTTTCAGGTCTATTTCATGTTGGTAAGTTTTGTGTTGTTCCTATGTGTCATCGTTACTCATGTCGTCCGTAGGGCTCTAGACCATAAATTGGAAGGCCGGGTACCGGCCTGAAGTTATGGGAGGAGCCCGGAGGGTATTTAAGCAGCCCAAAGGCCGCCGGTCTTTGTCGGTTTCCTGTGCGAGATACCCACCCACCCTCCCCTTCTAAAAAGCCTCTTCCAAGTATTCTTACCCCAGACTGAATACTCACTTCACATTATTCCATAACTACTTCTTATCATTCCTCATCTAGGGTATGCCCCCTTATTTTGGTGTACCATACGGTAGACCAAGGCACACTTTCAGGTCTATTTCATGTTGGTAAGTTTTGTGTTGTTCCTATGTGTCATCGTTACTCATGTCGTCCGTAGGGCTCTAGACCATAAATATATATATAACCCTCTTGGGCATGGAGGTCACCAGAGCTTCACAAGTTTCCACTGGAGTCCTCTTTCACTCCTCCATGGCCATATCACGGAGCTGGTGGATGTTAGAGACCTTGCGCTCCTCCACCTTCCATTTGAGGATGCCCCACAGATGCTCAATAGGGTTTAGGTCTGGAGACATGCTTGGCCAGTCCATTACATTTACATTGCACTTAATGTGTTTCAACACTTGTATTATTGTGGTTTATACACAATTAGTTTTTACAGCACCGAGATAGATGTAGGATTTCACTTCACTGTATATATTAGCGCTACACATTTTGATCTATTAGTCCATCACCTTTACCCTCAGCTTCTTTAGCAAGGCAGTGGTCGTCTTGTAGGTGTGTTTGGGGTCGTTATCATGTTGGAATACTGCCCTGCAGTCCAGTCTCTGAAGGGAGGGGATCATGCTCTGCTTCAGTATGTTACAGTACATGTTGGCATTCACTCAATGAACTGTAGCTCCCCAGTGCCGGCAGCACTCATGCAGTCCCAGACCATGACACTCCCAACTGCAATATTGTGGTGACACTTTGTGGGAACCAGTAACACTAATACATTGATCAGTGCTAAAAATATATATATTTTTTTTATTTATTTATTTATTATTATCATTTTGTTTGTGGTTATTTGAGTTGTTTTGAAAAAGAGAAAAGAGTGACGGGTATTGTTAAATGTAGTATTTAAGTAGGGGGAGAAAATAGGAAAGTATATAAGAAGTTATGCTATATGAGAACTCCTCGGAAATTTTCTGTAGAAATCTGAACAAATAGATATACAATGTGTATGTAGAAGTTTGATATCAAGGTATGATTTAGAATGATATGTTTATTCTGTATTGCCTTTGTTTTTGTTTTTTGTGTATGCCCGTAGTAGGCGTTAATAAAGTATAAATTTGAAAAATAAAATAAAAATATGCACTGCCACTGTACTAATGACACTGGCTGGGGAGGGGTTAAACATCCGGGGCAATCAAAGGGTTAAATGTGTGCCTAGCAAGTGTTTTTGTGTACTGTGGGAGGTGCTTTTACTAAGGGATGTGATGGATTTTCATATCCGGCTTGGCAGGGATATAAAATCCATCACTTCCCCCCTGTCAGAAAAGAGCTCTGCTTTGTTTGAATAGGCAGAGCTCCTTCCTATGTGTCTTCCCGCTGATCGGTGGGTGCCAGCGGACATCCACTGGCCGGCACTGCACCCGTTAATCAGCTTCTGCTGTGACAAATCACAGCAAAAGCAGCGCAGCGGCAGCGTGCACGCCCCCTACCCTAAAGTGCAAGATCACGTCTATATACGTGATACTGAACAGCGAGGCCGCCCTGTAGCAGTAAATCTCCTATAGAGAGGTCAGCAAGCGGTTAAAGAGACCCTGTCACCAACTTTAAAAAAATGCCGTTAAAAGCATTATGCACTTTACGTATATACTTACTTGCAGTGCTGTTCCTTTCCATACATTATTTTTTTTTGTTGTTGTTTTATCTCTGTGTGTCACCCGAGTCTAGTCACTTTAGTGGGCTTACCATGCATGCATACTAAGCAATGTATATATAGCACCCTGGTGTTTAGGCAGGGTTGCTAAATAAATTTAGTTTGCCAGGCAGTAATTGCCCTGGTTAATTTTTAGTAGATCCACTGATTCCTCTCTAGTTCTGGACTTGCTGCACCTTCTTTCTAGATAGACAAGGGCTTAGCAAGCTCAGGTTATAAATGGATGGGGTGTCTCAGCCAATTGGCAGGGGTTTCTTTAGTCCCTTGGCCTGCTGGGAGAGCCTATTTGTTTGGGTGGAGCCAGGAGATCAGGGTTCTGTGTCACCTGGACAGCTGTCTGGGTGGACGTGTGTTATTCTGCCCCGGGCTGCTAGGCCAGAAGCCTGAGGCCTATGCCGGGGTCATCTGACTGCTAGGCTTTCTGAGGGCCTATCCAGAAGCAGCGCAGGGTTGGGACCGCAGGATTGGAGTCCAACCGAGACTAACGGTTCAGCCGGACGGGGAAACAGTTGAGGTCGGAAATAGAGGGGAAGCTGTCACCACTAAGGGACCATCCACCTTGTTACCGGAGACCATTGTGAGTAAGCTGGAGCCAGTACCAGAGCAGTCTTCTCACCAGCTGGGGACGGTGAAGAAGGGGGAAAACTTCAGCAAGTGCCAAGTCAGGGACCCAGCGGGACAGCAGAGGTGACGCTTAAGGAGCATCAGTTGGTGCCAAGCCAGGGACCTAGTGGGTCAGCATGGGTGACGCTTGAGGAGTATCTGTGAGTACCAAGCCAGGGACCCAGCAGGGAAGTGTGGTTGATGCTTGAGGAAGATACTGAGTGATGGAAGAGTCCAGGGGATCCAGTGGCGATTGGGTCTGAGAGTCTAATGAGAGACTGGGAGCTCAATGAGTGAAGACCTACAGTGAGATACTGTAGCATGCATGGAGAACTATTCTGTGTTACAAATAGTTAAGTACAATTACTGTTAGTGACTGTTACAAGATTTTGTTGCCATAGGAGACAGCGGTCCTACCTATACAGACGTGGTTTCCGGCTGGAGGCCTTCCACTGTATAGCTGTCTACCTATAGAAGTCTCTGAGTCTGCCAATTATCATTGCATCTACTTAAGGGTGTCCTGGCCCTAACCCTCTCTCCCACAGTTCTTGTTCAAGAGACAATAAATCTCTTTGCATTCTTTGTATTCAAAAAGTGTCTGGCGCCCATCACTTCAGCTTGTATTACACCCTGTATTACATGCCTTGTAACCCACTCTACCAAGAAGGATGTCAGCTCTTGATGACTCTGGAGGTCACCATTAGGCCTCTAGAGGTCCAGAACCTACATGTATGTAGCACTACCCCTGATGGAGCCGCTGGACTTCATGCCAGTTTTAACCTAACAGCACCCACAGCCAGGCAAAACAAATTTTCCACACTCTCTCCTATGGCTCAAGAAACAGTTGAGGGGTTTTGGTTTTTAGTGTTTATTTTGGAAACGTAGAACTTGGATAGGGTTTGTGGGTACATTGGATGCCCAGAACTGAAGGAATTACAAACTCCAAACAGTTGAGGACCTGATAAAGTTTTTGGCTGCTATAATTCAAACTGAGATATGCTGCACATCATTGGGAGTAATGGTGCAGCTGAAACAGGGAATAAAAGTCCCAACAAGTAATGTTGAAGACACGGGACCTGGCTGCTCTAGGCCCAAAGTTAGAGGAATAGGGTGCTCCTGTCTGTCTTGCACTGCATTAGGCTACCCCTGGCCCCACACATGTGAGGTACTGCACTTCATTGTCCTCTTCTTCCTTTGGGTGTATGGCTGGCTTGTACTCACTCAGTCTTTTTACAAAGCTTCCAGAATCCAAAAGGCTGCTGTACTGGGCTATTACTAAACAGGCTGCTTCTGGCTTTGCTTGAAGTCTGCAGCTAAGCCTAGCTGAGACTGTAGCTGATTTATTCCCTGGAGCTTCCTTTCTCTCTAGCTCCTACTCTTCTGCCCCAGTGGTCAGAACCCCCAGGCTTCAGAATATTTATGGGCTGCATCCCCACTTTCTAGCCTGCCTTCCTATGGATTGGTGGACACTCCATGAATATTCAGGCTGAATCCCCTGTCCCTCCACCCTCTATGTTCTGAACTCATCCAGTGAGTTCCAGAAGACAGGGGGAGGTAACAGAGCCACAGCCTGTGAAGCACTGTCCAGTCTCCTAAACACAATTAACACATGTTCCCCTGCCTACAGGGGAGCCAAACTAAGGCCAGCCATAGATGGTTTGACTCTTGGCCAATTAAGCAGAAACCAGACAAGATTCCCATCGTGTGTGGGCAGGCTGAATGTACCAAGTTGATCGACTGATCAACTTGGGTACAACCAGCCTGTCGGATTCACTTGGGATTATCGCTAGTGGCTGCTATAGCCACAAGCAATAATCACTGTCTTCCCCCGGCAGGGATGGCTTCCCATTCCCCACCCCTCATGGGAGCAGACAATTGCTCGGCAGGAGGGATTCCTCTGTCAGCACTGTCTGTGTTGATGCAGGAATCATGCAAATTTCTTTGCAACCCGTGGTTGCAGAAAATAAATTGTCACTGTCTATGGCTTGCCCTAATTTACCTACACTGGCAACTATGAGGGTGCTACATATAAAATGTATAAAGGTAACAAGAAAACCTGTGTCAGAGATTACAGTTCTCAACCTGACAATGTATTCATCTGCATTTCTTTTCGGAAAGACTGAGCCATCCTTATTCAAACAGAGTGTCCGGCAGGCCACACAGGAAAGCAGACATGCTGTGGTGGAGTGAATGGCAGTCTCAGCCAGGAACCCCGCCATGCCACGCCCCAACTTGTTTCGTTCCATCCACCCACTGAGCTTACTTATGAGGAAGTCCTTATACAGACATCATCCAGGATCAGCATCTACTTCCTGGTCTAACATGCTGTCTATGTCTAGGCAAAGTCACTTTACAGAAGCTTAAAGCGGTGTTCCGGACGAAATTATACTTTTTAAATAAAAATACCCCTATAATACACAAGCTTAATGTATTCTAGTACAGTTAGTCTGTAAACTAAGGTCTGTTTTGTTAGTTTTTAGCAGTAGTTTGTTATTTTATAAACTTGCAGCATGCCGTGGCCATCTTAAGTGTGGGCATCTGAAGCCAGACTGTATTTCTTCCTGGATCTCATCCTTGCAGATCTCGTACATGCTCAGTGCAGCATAAGCATAAGCAGTGTAATAGGTTTCAGGTCAGGTTTCCATAGCAACGGAAGTTGCTGCCCCTTCCCAGGAGGCATTGCAAACAGGAAATGATGCAATGGGCCGCGGCCAGGGAGGAGGAAGTGAAAAATTAATACAGCAGATATACAGTCTGTGCTGAAAAAAAAATAAAAAAAATATCCAATTTGTTTACAGTGCACAGTTTAGTGAGGGATGCTGAAGAGTTGTAAAAGTGGGTAGAACTCCACTTTAATGAGAAATTTTTAATGATATAAGGTGGAGCTTTTCTATGAAATTAGCCTGTTGCTGTATATTGTGACATGTCAGAAATGTATTCTTGCAGATTTGTAAAGCTACTGAAAGCTCCACTTTACGTAATACATTTGCAATGGCTGCCGTCTTCAAAGTATTAAAATAAACTACATTTGACTTCTAGGCTTACATTTGTACTCTGCTTTTGTATCGCATCAGTAAAAACCCTTGAAGTTTTCCATTGAGATTGCTTGCTCCATGTATCTTTGTGTAAGGCAGCACACAATGCCAGGAGACGGGCACTGAACAGTAATAAAAAGGCATCAGGAGCGAAGTCCATGGGTCCTGATTGATGAATTGCACTTGTATTAGGCAACCACATCAAAATGTGCATTAGGCTGAATTTTAGCCTCATTAGTTTTTAATACAATTAGTGGCAAAAAAAACCTTCACTCTGCAAAATTTGCGGCTTTTTTTTTTTTTTATTTCCCTTGTGCAGCTGCTGGCAAGATTTAGACCCAATAACGAGACAATTTTATGTTTTATAACAAATGATGCCGGTGCAATGGCTTCAGTGTTCCTCTCCATTCTGATAGAGCAGATGGCTGTCTGACTACTGAACAGTCAGTAACCAAGTAATAGGAATGTTGGACTCATAGACTGCTGGCAAGGAAGCTCTCTTGTGCTAAATGGCCATAACGGAATTCTGTACTGATAGCTTAAGGTTTGTTAAAAGGTACATTTGTATGAGTTTCTTGTTGAACTAATGAGCAACTACAGGCAGCAGTTAGAACCAATTGGTGAACCACAATGGCTGCCCGGTTAAAGTAGTTTTAAACCTCAGACATGAAAAGTGAACAAAGCATACCCTTCTTTAGTGTGTACTTGCCTCAATCAAAAGCACCAAGGGGGTCGATTTACTAAAACTGAAGAGTGCAATATCTGGTGCCGCTGTGCATGGTAGCCAATCAGCTTCTAATGTCAACTTATTCAATTAAGCTTTGACACAAAAAAAAAATGGAACCTGATTGGATTCTATGCAGAGCAGCACCAGATTTTGCACTCTCCAGTTTTAGTAAATCAACTCCCAAATGTAATTTCTCTCTGCTGTCCCCTTCCTCTGCTATTTGCATTAATGTTACTTAGCTCTGCATGAGTCAACACCATACAAGCTTGGGTGACTATTCTGCTTCCCCTGCATGTTGTCCATGACAGTGTGTAGCAAGGGGTGTGTCCCTTCCCTCCACTCAGGTTTCAGATTACACCAAGTTCTGTGCTTTATGCTGCACAGTATGTGACATTAGCTCTCAGCCCCAACCCACCTTCTGGAGCTGAGAAAAAGCCTTTAATCCATGTGTTTTAGAAAGCTGTAAAGGATAGAGGGCCTCAGATAAACAGGTACAACGTATCTATGTGCATCACCTAAGGTTTGTCATTTCAGTGGGTATATGTAAGGGTTTACAACCATCTAAATGCTACAACTATGCTAAACTCATAGATGGTTATTTACTAAAACTGGGAAGTGCAAAATATGGTGTTGTTCTGCATAGAAACCAGTCAGACACCTTAGTTAGGCCCAAATATTTGGGAGGAGTGAGGCTGCCCCACTTGGGTCATTATCAAGAAGCAGTTCACATAGTTTGGTATATTAGACTGGTTTAATAACTATTCAAGGAAACTATGGGTACAAATCAAGGAATTACTATCTCCTTACCCTCTTATATCTCTACTGTGGATTTTGCAATACTTACGTCCTCCAGCAATGAAAAGTAGTTGGAAGGTCTCAGGTGTGAAGGACAGGGTCTGCCTCAAGTGGCGAACTGAGGCCTGGCTGGTCCATATCCAAGTGGGGAAGCTTCTAGGAAGGATGGAGTGTCCCCACACTTTCTCTACTCATCTGGAACCTCTCCCTGACGAGCACTGTCCCTGACAGAAGTATGACCTGTCCTTACTCTAGCCACATGTGAAATGCATGCCAAACCCGGCAGCCAGGGTTTTAAATAAACTCTGCCTGACCCAAGATGGGGTGCCAACTTCACTCTGTCAAAGTCACATGGGGTGCCCGCTTCCAATCGGATGCTGCCTCTCTGTGACCATGGAAACCATAGAGGAACTAGGTTCGTCTTGACTTCTTCCTCCACCTGCATTGCCGCTGCGGACGAGCATCACCTGTACTGGAGAAAGTAGACTGCGCCTGCCTACATGCACATATCACAGTATCCCTCCTGACAATGGCTTCATTTGCTTTTCTCTTTAGAAGGACAGTTCCATTTTTGTTCAGGAATCATCCAGGGTCAATATCTACCTTCTGGACTGAGATGCCAGCTCAGAGATGACATAGTCCTGTAGATCCTGGTGCCTGTGAAGTTATTGGCTGTGTTCACAAATGTCTGATCCCTGGGAGGGGGGAGAGACCTTGGAAACATTTCCTCTTGCCTGCAGCAGACCATCATCGGCATCATCTCAGCCTAGGAAGAGGCACTGAAATTCATCTTAAGGGTGTCTTTTTAATGATAAAAGGTGAAGTCATTTTTAAAAATGTATATTGTGCTTCTTGATTTAAAAAAAAAAAAATGTATATTGTGTGCTATATTGTGACATAACTAGAATATATTCAAGTAAGCTTATAAAATTACTAAAAATACCACTTTAAGTCAGATATTTTGGAAACAGGAGGCTTTTAACAAAAAAAAAAATAAAAAAAAAATCAGTCAATTAATTTTCTGTCATATCTGAGCATGATTTGTCCTATACTGGGGCAGATGTATCCCTGTCGTCCACATCTTCTGGTTACCTTATCATGTCAACTTACATTATTGACAGCAACCTGAAAACCATCTGTCAGATGCTGACTAGCCAAACCGCATCCTGTAAATGTCTGTGTGGGGAACTGGTGGGTGAATCTCACTATGTATCCCTTTTAATTGTCTAGAAAGTCCTGCTAATCTTCTGCACTGTCTGCTGTTGGGCAGAACAATAAGGGTCATTGTAATCCAGCTCAGCAGACAAGACAATTAATACACACGTTGCCTGGCCTCATTCAAAAACAATTCCGGCAAAAACAGCAAGAACTCAGGTAAGGGAGATCGGACACGGGAATTAGTGGTTTGCTTCTAATATCCGTTTTGGAATCATTTTTTGACCGATGTGGAAAAGAATACACTACAACTAACTGTAAAATAGATGTGAATGCTAATGAAATGACATGTAGTATGCTAAAGCACTGTGTATTATTTAAAAAAAAATCAATTTTTAACCACTTTTCGACCACCCAGTAGTATTTTTACTGCTCGCCTATGGCTCGCCTGGGCTCAGTCACACACGGTTATGTTGCGCCAAACTTCCTAGTTTACAGGCACGTGGGTGGCCCCTGCCTCTCGTGCTGTGGTTGGATACAGCACAAGTTCCTCAGCAGGCTTGCAGCCAATGATTTTATCCGGGAACCTGCTGATTGCTGTGGCCAATCACAGCAAAGATCTGGGTGTTAGTAAACACAACACAGATCTGGCTGTTTTTTGGTGGGTTCGTTGAGGTTAAATTTGAAAGGGCAATTTTACTGTTTTTATATCTAGTTCTTTTGTCATTTGTAGCTCATGTAGTGAACTGACTTTGTAATAGACATGTGCGATTAGTTTCGTACGAATTTGAAATTCGTACGAATTTTTCGAAATTCGTACATTTGTACGAATCCGTAGTACGAATTTTTTCTAATACGAATTCTGTACGGAATACAAATTTCCGTTTACGAATTTCGGCTCCGAATTATTCAAATCCAACTACCAAATATCGAATTTCAACTATTACGAAAGAAATTATTATAGCGGATATAGCGAATGATTCGAATGACAAGGTGTCATTTTTGCAGGAAAAATGCCGTTTACAAATTTCGGCTCCAAATTATTCAAATACAACTACCAAATATCGAATTTCAACTAATACGAAAGAAATTATTATAGCGGAAAAAGGAAAAAAAGCTATTTAAAATCACTCGCGGCTAATGAATTGTCGCCTCCGTAACACAGAGAACAGTCATTCATTGAAAGTCATTGATTTATCAATGACTTTCAATGAATGACTGTTCTCTGTGTTACGGAGCCGACAATTCATTAGCCACGAGTGATTTTAAATAGCTTTTTTTCCTGCAAAAATGACACTTTGTGCAGGGACAGTTCTCGGTATTAGATATGCTGAATCTCGAATTCATTCGAATCATTCGTTATATCCGCTATAATAATTTCTTTCGTATTAGTTGAAATTCGATATTTGGTAGTTGGATTCCAATTGTTCTCTGTGTTACGGGAACCGGGAATTTATTAGCCGCGAGTGATTATTAACGATTCGTAACGATTCAAAACGATTCAAAAAATTGTAACGATTCGTACGAAATTCGTATTTCGTACGAATTCGAATGGAATTTCGTACACAAATTACGATTTTTTTTTTTTATGAAACTAAACGAAACAAAACAATTTTTTTGACGGTTCCCATGTCTACTGTGTAACTTGATTTTGATTGATTATTTTCCTGTTTGCCTTTATTTTATATATACTAACAATTTAATAAAAATGTAGTTAAACATTTTTTCGTATCATTAAATACTGTTTTTACTTTATTTTTTTATTGCTTTTTGCATCTCAGTGCCACTGTTCTCCTCCAGCCTCTTTCAGTCACTCCTTGTCTTTACTCATTTACTCCCTGACAATTTGATCTGCAAGAATTATTTTAGAGATTATGCCCGAGACAGAGAGTTGGAAGGCCAACAGGTATGCGATCTGCTGAAAAAAGAATCCCTATTGAGAGAAGTAGAACCCATCATGTTATGGGCGGAAAGAAACTTGATGGACTTAAGGCGGTTTATCTGCCAGGTCACCTGAACCAGGAAGCCGATCACCTGTCACGGAACTTCCAGGATGCCAACGAGTGGTCACTCCATCCCCTGGTCTTCAGCTGGATGGTGGATTGCTGGGAATTGCCAAAGATAGATCTCTTTGCCTCAGCTACCAACACCAAACTACCCCGGGTTAATCTTACGCCTTTCTCATCCCCAAGCAGAAGAGGTGGATGCCCTGCTGAGCCCGTGGAGATGCACCCTGGCTTATGCATTTCCACCCGTCCTCTTATTTCAGAGTTCCTAACAAGACTAATAACAGAGCCAATATCTATGATGGCGGTTCTTCCTTATTGGCCGAGGCTTCACAGTAGCATTACATCTAGTAGGTAGCATTACATCTCAGTACTCAACGACCAGTCAAGATACCGATAATGCCACGCTTGCTCTCCCAGGGAAACTTCTCACATCCCAACCCCCTCAGATTGAAGTCTGGATACTGAGAGGCAGAGGTTCGAATCACTGGGATGTTGTGATTTTGACTCTCATGAAGGCCAGGAAACCGTCAACCAATAATATGTATTCCAAGGTCTGGCACACGCGTGAGATCGGCAGGTGCATGCTGGGTAGCCAGCATGCACAGAATCCAGGAAGAAGGACATCTTAACCACTTACGGACCACCCGCTGTCGTTATACGCGGCTGTTTGAAGGAGGATATTGTTGTTATGGCAGTAGCTAGCTGCCATAACCCCGGTATCCCTGTCCTTAGCGGGCGGTCTGCTACAAGATAAAAGTGGTCTCTGCAGGCGGATTCGCAATGAGATCACTTTTATCAGTGGCGATCGCGTCCTCTTGCTGGCTTAGTATTGCTGGGCGGAAGCGACGTCAAAGCGTCACTTCCGCCCATAGCTCATAAAGAGCCATTTTTTTTAAATAATTTTTTTAAATTACAATTCCTTTTTCTATTACAAGGGATGTTTACATTCTTTGTAATAGGAATAAAAGTGACAACTTTTTTTTTTTTTAAATGTAAAAATATAAAATAAAAGGTAAAATAAATAATAATAATAAAAAAAATAATAAAAAATGTAAAAATAAAAAATAAAAGGTAAAATAAATAATAATAATAAAAATAAAATTTGAACGCGCCCCGTCCCGACAAGCTCGCTTGCAGAAGCAAACGCATATGTGAGTAGCGCCCGCATATGAAAATGGTGTTCAAACCACACATGTGAGGTATTGCCGCGATCGGTAGAGTGAGAGTGAGAGCGAGAGTAAGAGCAATAATTCTAGCCTAGACCTTCTCTGTAACTTAAAACATGCAACCTGTAGAATTTTTTAAACGTCGCCTATGGAGATTTTTAAGGGTAAAAGTTTATTGCGACATGTTGGGTATCAATTTACTCGGCGTAACATTATCTTTCACAATATAAAAAAAGAAAATAGGGCTAAATTTACTGTTGTCTTATTTTTTAATTCAAAAAAGTGTATTTTTCCCCAAAAAAGTGCGCTTGTAAGACCGCTGCGCAAATACAGTGTGACAGAAAGTATTGCAACGACCGTCATTTTATTCTCTAGGGTGTTAGAAAAGTAAATTTCTAGCAAAAAAAAAAATGTTTTTAACTTGTAAACAACAAATCTCAGAAAGAGGATCGGTCCTTAAGTGGTTAAAAGTCATGTTTCGGCCGGAACTCTGCTTTAAGTCATCAGTGAACCGGAAGTGATATCATGACCTCACTTCCAATTTACTAGATCAGAGACCCTATCAAAGTCAATTCTGGTGGAACAGGACAGTTCAGGCGAGCCGCGGAAGCTGGCTGGGGGGGGGGGGGGGGTAGGGGTTATAGTTAGGGTACCTGGCTCAACCCATTGTCTCCAACATAGGGGAGAATAATCTGGATAAATTTTCGCTAGTTTGGAGGGAGTGAAATACCAGTCATGCATACGTTTCTGAGAAGATTCTCAATGTGAAATGCAGCGTGAGTATTTTAAAGTTAAGGAGGATGTGGATTGCCAGGAAGCTGAGAAAAACATAATTGAGAGAGCACGTTCCCAGGTACTTAATGTGGAGGGTTTTTCAGTAGGAGGAGGAGTAGATAGGAGGGAAAAGAATGGAGAAAGTCCTTTGGATGTTGCTTTGGGAGAATCAAGAAGTTCCAGGAGGAAGTCCAGACGTGGGGAGTCTCCAGTTTGAATGTGTTGCAAGGCATGGCGTACTTGTAGATATTTGAAGAAAGTAGAACTTGGGATGGAATAGGTCTTGGAAGGAGCAAAGGGTTGTACTGGTGTATAATTGAGAGATGGAGTTGATCCCTGCAGATTTCTATGAGAGGAGGTTTAAGTCTGGTATAAGGTATTCCAGGGAGCTTATCGGTATCCGCTGTAGAGTGGCAGAGGAAATATGGTGTGAGGAGTCCATGGAAGCCCAAAACCTTAAGAGTTGCTGTAGTTGTGTCTAGAAAATGTCTCTTGGGGTGGGGATGGAGAATAGTTGCTTCTATGATAGATTTAAGTTCCAAATTATTTGCTACTTGTTCTATTTGCATCCAAGGTGAAGTCCGATGAAGAGGTCCAGCAGATTGTGATAAAATAGACGCCTTATAATAGAGCAATATTGGCAGCTCCCAGACCAGAGTATTTTGTAGGTCGCAGAAGAGTACTAGATTTTATGCTAGGTCGTTTTCCACGCCAGATTAGGGAAGTTGAAGACTTTGGAACTTACTGCCGTGCAGCCTTCCGAAATGTGTGACGTATATATCACAGGAGGTTGTGGGTGTCCTGAGGGTACCACACTGGGCAAGAAAACCAGAGGTGGGAGTATCAATTCAGCAAAGGTATTTACAAAATGCAAAACAGGAAAATTAGGTGTGATTGTTTAAGCGCTCGTTCACACTAGAGTTGTTTTCCATAGAGCTGTCCGCATTCAGATTGGCCTTCAGAGAGCATTTGACAGGCAGTGAGGAGGCGTTGTGGTGGATTTACTAAAGGAAAAAAAAAAGAGTACACACTTTGCAAATGCAGTTGAGCTTAGTGAATGTGGTAAAGATCTGCTGATTTCAATCATCCAATCATGAGCAAGCAAAAAAGCATTTTTTTTTTAATTTTCCTTGAACCTGATTGCATATTCTTTACAAAGTAAAGCTTTACCACATGACATTTACTAAGGAAAATGAATGCAACTGCACTTGCAAAGTACACAGTCTATCTGTCTTTAGTAAATCAGCCCCACTGCATCACCTCCTTACTGCCTGCTTTACCACTTGAAGCACACACTAGCACATCACTTGCATGGGTTGCATTTAGAAAGCAACAGGTGGTATAATTCATGCCGCGGCTGTGAAGTAAAGGAATGTGTACACCCCTGGCCTCTGCAGCTAAAGGGGGTAGTGGTTAAGGGGCAGTAAAAGGACAGCTTAACCGCTAGCTTTTTTACAGAACCCAACCACTAGTGTTAAAGCGGGATTCCACCCTAAAGTGGAACTTACGCTTTTCGGAACCCTCCCCCCTCCGGTGTCACATTTGGCACCTTTCAGGGGGGAGGGGGTGCAGATTCCTGTCTAGACAGGTATCTGCACCCACTTCCGGGCATAAACTCCCACGGGAGTTTATGCCACTTCCTGTCCCAGCGCGCTGTCTGCCGGGAAACACACACGTGTCCCGGCAGACAGTGCTGACGATTCTCATTGCGCTGCGTGACTCGCACATGCGCAGTAGGGAACCGGGAAGTGAAGCCGCAAAGGCGACACTTCCTGATTCCTTCACCGAGAATGGCGCCGGCAGCAGCAGAGAGCCAAGCGATTGATCGGCCCCTGCTGCCGACATCCCTGGAACCTGTGACAGGTAAGTGTCCATTTATTAAAAGTCAGCAGCTGCAGTATGTGTAGCTGCTGGCTTTAAAAAAAAAAAAAAATCAGGTACAGTCCCGCTTTAACAAGCCCTAAGAAAGAGGGGGGGGGGGGGGGGGGGGGGGGGGGAATGGCAGAAAGTTGAATTATTGGTGAAAAGTCCACTTTAAATTGCAATTTGGTTTGTGTAGCAGATATACACTCTCTGGTCATTTTATTAAGTACACCTTGCTAGTACCGGGTTGGACCCCCTTTTGCCTTCAGAACTGCCCTAATTCTTCATAGCATAGATTTAACAAGGTTGGTCCATAGTGAAATGATCAAGCAGTTGCTGCAGATTTGTCGGCTGCACATCCATGATGCAAATTTACCGTTCCACCACATTCCAAAGGTGCTCTATTGGATGAGATCTGGTGAGTGTGGAGGCCATTGGAGTACAGTGACCTCATTGTCATGTTCAAGAAACCAGTGGGAGATGATTTGAGCTTTGTGACATGGTGCATTATCCTGCTGGAAGGAGCTATCAGAAGAGGAGTACACTGTAGTCATAAAGGGATGACATGGTCAGCAACAATACTCAGGTAGGCCGTGGAATTTAAATGATGCTCAATTGATACTAAGGGGCCCAAAGTGTGCCAAGAAAATATCCTCCACACCATTACTCCACCAGCCTGTATGGATCCATGTTTTCATGTTGTTTACACCAAATTCTGACCCGACCATCTGAATGTTGCAGCTGAAATCGAGACTCATCAGACCAGGCAACGTTTTTCCAAACTTCTATTGTCCAATTTTGGTGAACCTGTGCAAAATGTAGCCTCAGCTTCCCGTTCTTAGCTGACAGGAGTGGCACCCGATGTGGTCTTTTGCTGCTGTAGCTAATGTGTTGTGCATTCAGAGAGGGTATTCTGCATACTTTGGTTGTAACGAGTGGTTATTTAAGTTATTGTTGCCTTTCTATCATCTCAAACCAGTCTGCCCATTCTCCTCTGACATCAGCAAGGCATTTTCCTCCTCACAACTGCAGCTCACTGGATATTTTCTCTTTTTTGGACCTTTCTCTGTAAACCCTAGAGATGGTTTTGCATGAAAATCCCAGTAGATTTTTGAAATACTCAGACCTTCTGGCATCAGCAACCGTGTCACGTTCAAAGTCACTTAAATACCCTTTTCTTCCCAATTCTGATGCTCGGTTTGAACTTCAGCAAGTCATCTTCACCACTTTGAGTCACTGTCATGTGATTGGCTGATTAGTAATTTATGTTACCAATCGATGAAATAGGTGTACCTAATAAAGTGGGCGGTGAGTGTATACATTATATCATAATGTTAAACATGGGTGTTGGGCTAGTTGAAGACATCTATGAAAAAAGCTGAATTAAAAAAAAAAACAGGATCTGGAGATCAGTAAATGTCATAAAAGTTGACAATGGTCACGTGACTCTCTGACATCTAGCAGTGAAAAGCAAACGAATTAGTAAATGGCCAACAAGTTATATCACATCAGCTCATCTCATCTCTATAAATTAGCATTCCATTTGATTTTAATTAATTTTATTTTAATTTGTCCCTAAAAAAAAAAAAACTTACATTTATAAAACACAATTTTTTTTTTCTCCCTTTAAATGCAGTTTTAACTCTTTGCCAGTAAGTTATAAGCCGCGAGATAACACGGCTAATTTACATAATTCAATTTATAAAGCTGAAATAACAAACTAGTCATCAAGATATTATGGAGTCTGGCTCAAGATCAATGCAGTGGTCTTAATTAACCTTATTTAGTTTGAGTGGGTTTGGAATCCTTCCAAGCACGCCTGCTCCCTCTTCCCCCTCAGATCAGTATCAGTGGAGCTTCATAAACAATATATGTGTAAAATAAATGTAAAGAACTCTGTCATGTAGCAAAATCCAATAAAAATAGCCAAAGACAGTATCAGTGCTGTAATAATAACAACATGTTCCCTGACAGCTCTTTGGTCGTGTCATTTGTACTTTGTCATTTTTTTATTTTTTTATTTAGGCCAAAGTGAAAAAAATCTAATGCCCTGCATTTTCACACATACTATTCTATACAAAATAATCCCATTTACCTCTATGGCAGTTAAAGCTGTAATGCTGCGTACACACGATCGGAATTCCGTCCAGAAAAAGACCGATGAAAGCTTTTCATCGGAAAATGCGACCGTGTGTAGGCTCCATCAGAATTTTGCTGGCCGAATTTCCGACAGCAAAGAATTGAGAGCATGTTCTCAATTTTTCCGATGGAAAAGGTTTCTATCGGAAATTCCGATCGTCTGTAGCAATTCTGAAGCACAAAATTCCTACGCATGCTCGGAAACAATTCAACGCATGCTCGGAAGCATTGAACTTGGCTCATTGTAGTGTTGTACATCACCGCGTTCTTGACGGTTGGAATTTGGTGTGACCGTGTGTAGGCAAGACAGTTTGAGCGGAATTCCATTGGCAAAACCGTCAGAGCTTTTTCCGACGAGAATTCAGATCGTGTGTACATGGAATTATACAAATTTTGCCAGAATTGCATCCTTGTGCCTGCTAAAGCCTAGTACACACTATCAGTTTTAAAAACTGACAGCTCAGGTTGGAGCCGCTGTACTAACAATCCGATGTTAGTGTGATGAATAATGTAGCGCCAACAAACAGACACAAATATTGTTACATAAGTGAAATAATACCGAAAAATAGATGATAATTTTTCATACAAATAAAAAGTGCAAAAAATCAAATATACACAGGTGACATGTGAGAAAGGATATGTGAAACAAATCCAATAAATGAACAGATCTGTTGGAAAAAGCATATACATCAACCACTAAATAATAATGAATCAAGAGTGAATTGAAATGGCACTGTCCAACATGGGAAATCTGTGGGAAGAAGCCTATAAGTCCACCACCAAATGATAATGGATCAAAGGTGGAATGAACTGACACTGTCCAGCATGTAAAACAGCAAAGGTGGTGCATCTTCAACAGAGGAGAGAGGTGTATGTACTCTAATGCCGCGTACACACGATCGGAATTCTCGTCGGAAAAAACTCTGACGGTTTTTCCGACGGAATTCCGCTCAAGCAGTGTTGCCTACACACGATCACACCAAATTCCGAAGGTCAATAACACAGCGGCATAAAACACGTTCGACAGCACTATAAAAGGGAAGTTTAATGCTTCACAGCATGCGTCGAATTGTTTCCGAGCATGCGTCGGAATTTTGCGCGTCGGAATTGCATACACACGATCGGAAAATCCGATAGAAAGGTTTTCCGTCGGAAAAATTGAGAACAGGTTCTCAATTCAAAGTCCGTCGGAAATTCCGACAGAAAAAGACCGTTGGGCATACACACGGTCGGAAAATCCGATGAAAAGCTCCCATCGGACTGTTTCCATCGGAAATTCCGACCGTGTGTACGCCGCATTAGGCCCCTTTCACACTGGGGCGGGAGCCGCGGTGACGGTAAAGCAGCGCTATATTTAGCGCTGCTTTACCGTAGTTTTAGCCGCGGTATTCGGCCGCTCGTGGTGCGGTTTTACCCCCCTCGAGCGGCCGAAAAAGGGATAAAGACCCCCGCAGAGCGCCGCCGTAGCGGCGCTTTGCGGCAGTATTTCCGCTGTATTACCGCGTTGACCCATTGAAATCAATGGGTAGGAGCGGTATATACACCGCTCCTATACCGCTCCAAAGATGCTGCTAGCAGGACTTTCACACTGGAGTGAATGGGGCCGTTTTTTTTCAGGCGGTATACAGGCGCTATTTTTTTAGCATGAAAACCACCCCAGTGTGAAAGGGGCCTTACCGCAACAGGGGGACTCAAATGTCAACGACAAAGAGTCATACAGGCAGGGTGCAGGAATTGGCAAATTTTCAACCCAGCCATCGTTTATCTTTCGCCTCACAAATGTTCTCAGGAAAAAAGATACAGGGGAGGCTTCCTAAACTAGTGATCACTTTGATTGGCTATCACAGTGATCATGTAATCCACAGCCCATCTTAATCAGTGTATATTATTTAGTCTGTAGATCTATATATCTTATCTAGATCTGAAAAAATTGATCAATCCTGATGTACTGACGGCCTATCTCATTTCACAAAGACCAAAAATGCCAGAACAGTACAAATATCCCCCAAATTACCCCTTTTTGGAAAGTAGACAGTCCAAGGTATTTAGTAAGAGGTATGTCAAATTATTTAAAGTTGTAATTTTTCATCAAAATTTTTGGGAAATTTAAGAACTTAAAAAAAAAAAATGTTTTCACAATGTTTTTACATACTGTCACCAGTGCAGTACAGCGTTATCATACGGCAGTGGCAGTGTGTGGCAGTGATCACGAACTCTGACTGGTGACAGCATGTAAAAAAAAAGACATGGATGAGTGAGTTTGGGGTGAAGGAACTTAAGCCCTGACCTCAGCCTGATAGAACACATTTGGGATGAATTAGAGCAGAGACTGCAAGCCAGGCCTTCTTGTCCACATCAGTGCCTGACCTCACAAATGCGCTTCTGGAAGAATGGTCAAACATTCCCATAGACACACTCCTAAACCTTCCCAAAACAGTTGAAGCTGTTATAGCTGCAAAGGGTGGGCCAACTCAACATTGAACCCTACGGATTAAGACTGGGATGCCCTTACAAACCACTTTGACCTACATGTAAGCCTAGATTAAGGCTTACCGTCCTGTAGGTCCAAGAAATATCTCCTAAACCTACACAGTTTAGGAGATATTTGCCAAAAGACAGGCACCGCTGTCTACGGCGCATGCGTCTTAGACATCGGCGCGCAGGTGCACTGAGTGCGCCGCTTTCAACGGCGATATGCCGCAAGTGGCGGCTCCCGTGCGCATGCGCGCGAGTGCCTCGTACACACGTACGGACTTTTCCCGGCGGACCTAAGTCCAGCGGACAATCCGCTGGACTTTGCCGCTAGGTACGCTGGACTAAAAAGCGAACGGACTTGACCACACACGATCACGCAAAAAGTCCGGCGGTTCACGCGATGACGTACGCACGTACGACGGGACTAGAAAAAGGAAGCTCGAGATCCCAAACGACACCCTTTGGGCCCCGTCAGCTAATCTCGTGTGTATCGCGTGTTAGTTGACGTTTGGTTAGAGACGATTCGCGCTTCTCAGACTTCTGCTTAATTCGTTCGCTTCTGCCGTTCAGTTTGTGCTTGTGAGGTTTGTATCTGGCTTTCAGTGCGTGTGGATCAGTTCCTACCTGTTCTCAGGCCGTTCTGGTCCGCTCGTTCCTGTTTTTCAGGTCGTTCTTCATAGGCCTTGCTGTTCTTCAGTGCGTTCTGTTAAGTTGTTTGTTTGATCAGCCGACCGTTTTGAAGCCATGGAGTGTGGACGTACTCGGGAACGAGTTCGTGCTGTGCAGGGGCTCGGTGTTGCGGTTAACACCTTGGCACGAGCCCGGTCCATGAACAGGGTGAGGAGGAGTTCATGGACCAAGAATTGGTTGCGCCAGCGTGACCAATTCTCGCATATGCCTTTGCTCCGTGAGATCCGTGAGAATAATCCTGATGATTTCAGGAATTATCTCCGGATGACGGACCCCATTTTTCACCGTCTGTTGGCTTCGCTGTCCCCTTATATTAGCAGGCAGAATACCTGCATGCGGCAAGCCATCAGTGCGGAGCAGAGGCTAGTCGCCACGTTGCGTTACTTGGCGACGGGGAGAAGCTTGCAGGACCTCAAGTTCACGACAGGCATCTCCCCCCAGGCTCTGGGGCTCATTATTCCAGAGACCTGTTCTGCCATTATCCACGTCCTGCAGGAGGAATACATTAAGGTAAGTCTTCTCTTTTAAAATTACCTATGTCTTGTATGTTTGTTAATGTAGTGCATCAATGTCATCATTAGCTAATTACCATGATAGGACTATTCTATGAATGTCCCCTATTCCTTTTATTTTTGGATTTTGTTTTTTTGTCTAGTATTTTATGGTTGACTTATCGAAATATTTTTAAGAATGTATTATTTAGTGGGTCACATGCATATTTGCTTGCACCAACCTCCCCAGCATGGAAGCTTGGCCCCCTAAACACCCCTAGCCTAGTCACTTTCTTTGTTTAAAAATGTATATTACCAGCTCCATTGTACAGCTTTACTCACCCCCCCTTTCACCCCCCTTGACCCTCAATTTTAAATTGATTGCATGTGGTTTTGGTCAGCTTGTAATTATCCCCACCCCCCCACCCCCCCTGATAATTAATATCATGTGGTTTTGGTCAGCTTGTAATTATCCCCACCCCCCCAGATAATTAATATCATGTGGTTTTGGTCAGCTTGTAATTATCCCCCCCCCCCCCCCAGATAATTAATATCATGTGGTTTTGGTCAGCTTGTAATTATCCCCACCCCCCCCCCCCCCCCTGATAATTAATATCATGTGGTTTTGGTCAGCTTGTAATTATCCCCCCCCCCCCCCCCCCCTGATAATTAATATCATGTGGTTTTGGTCAGCTTGTAATTATCCCCACCCCCCCACCCCCCCAGATAATTAATATCATGTGGTTTTGGTCAGCTTGTAATTATCCCCACCCCCCCCCCCCCCCTGATAATTAATATCATGTGGTTTTGGTCAGCTTGTAATTATCCCCACCCCCCCAGATAATTAATATCATGTGGTTTTGGTCAGCTTGTAATTATCCCCACCCCCCCACCCCCCCTGATAATTAATATCATGTGGTTTTGGTCAGCTTGTAATTATCCCCACCCCCCCCCCACCCCCCCTGATAATTAATATCATGTGGTTTTGGTCAGCTTGTAATTATCCCCACCCCCCCCCCCCCCCCAGATAATTAATATCATGTGGTTTTGGTCAGCTTGTAATTATCCCCACCCCCCCCACCCCCCTGATAATTAATATCATGTGGTTTTGGTCAGCTTGTAATTATCCCCACCCCCCCACCCCCCCTGATAATTAATATCATGTGGTTTTGGTCAGCTTGTAATTATCCCCACCCCCCAGATAATTAATATCATGTGGTTTTGGTCAGCTTGTAATTATCCCCACCCCCCCCCCCCCCCAGATAATTAATATCATGTGGTTTTGGTCAGCTTGTAATTATCCCCACCCCCCCACCCCCCCTGATAATTAATATCATGTGGTTTTGGTCAGCTTGTAATTATCCCCACCCCCCCACCCCCCATATAATTAATATCATGTGGTTTTGGTCAGCTTGTAATTATCCCCCCCCCCCCCAGATAATTAATATCATGTGGTTTTGGTCAGCTTGTAATTATCCCCACCCCCCCCCACCCCCCCAGATAATTAATATCATGTGGTTTTGGTCAGCTTGTAATTATCCCCACCCCCCCACCCCCCCTGATAATTAATATCATGTGGTTTTGGTCAGCTTGTAATTATCCCCACCCCCCCACACCCCCTGATAATTAATATCATGTGGTTTTGGTCAGCTTGTAATTATCCCCACCCCCCCCCCCCCCCAGATAATTAATATCATGTGGTTTTGGTCAGCTTGTAATTATCCCCACCCCCCCACACCCCCCTGATAATTAATATCATGTGGTTTTGGTCAGCTTGTAATTATCCCCACCCCCCCACCCCCCCTGATAATTAATATCATGTGGTTTTGGTCAGCTTGTAATTATCCCCACCCCCCCAGATAATTAATATCATGTGGTTTTGGTCAGCTTGTAATTATCCCCACCCCCCCCCCCCCTGATAATTAATATCATGTGGTTTTGGTCAGCTTGTAATTATCCCCACCCCCCCCCAGATAATTAATATCATGTGGTTTTGGTCAGCTTGTAATTATCCCCACCCCCCCTGATAATTAATATCATGTGGTTTTGGTCAGCTTGTAATTATCCCCACCCCCCCACACACACCTTTAATTAATTGCATGTGTATTGTGTGACCTTACAATTATTTACTCCCCACCCACATCCCCATTATTATCTTCTCTGGTCCATCAGAGGGGTCATCAATCAGAGATTTGTCCCTTTTATCCTTAATCTTTTGGCTTTATTTCAAGGATTTACAAAATAAATACATATGTTCTTCCAAATTGTTTGTTAATTTGTAGCATTTAGTTTGGTGTTTTGCCTGGTTTATAATTTAAATTGTATCTTTCTGTTTGACTTCACAGTGTCCCTCCACGCCACAGGAATGGCAGACTGTGGCTTCCCAGTTTGCTGCCCGTTGGGACTTTCCCAACTGCGGAGGGGCGATTGACGGCAAACACGTGCGAATTGTGCCCCCACCCCATTCGGGGTCATACTATTGGAATTATAAGGGGTTCCATAGTATCGTGTTGATGGCGGTGGTGTCGGCACAATATGACTTTCTGTATGTGGATGTGGGGAAAAACGGCCGGATGTCGGACGGAGGAGTCTTCAACCACACGGAGTTCGGTCATCGTCTCCAAACTGGTGGGCTGGAGCTGCCACCAGATGAAGATAATGTGGAGGGACTCCCCTTCGTCTTCATTGCCGACGAGGCGTTCGGTCTGGGTGACCATCTGATGAGGCCATTTCCCCAACGATCCCTCACCCCTGAGAGGAGGATTTTTAATTATCGGTTGGCCAGAGCAAGAAGGGTGGTGGAAAATGCCTTTGGTATTATGGCCAACCGTTTCAGATTGCTCCTTACATCCCTACATCTGGCAGAGTACAAACTCAATACTATTATTCTTGCATGCTGTGTCATGCACAATTATTTACGGAAACATTCAGGAACATACTCCTTACCAATTGGCCCTGAGGCCGGAGTGGAAGGCAACATGACAGGGCTGGATAATCGCCCTCTTGGTTCCGCACCACAATCAGCCCAGCAAGTGCGGGACCTTTATTTACAGTATTTTAATGGTAGGGGGGCCATTGAAATGGCAGCAGACCCTTAAACCACCTTTTTCATTTACAAAGAATAAATACAGTTATTTATGTTTGAAATATTGGTAGTTTCGTATTGTTTTGCTTTTAATTTGGCCTGTTTTATATGTTGTCCTAGTGCACATCTTAATAGTGGCAAACTTGTTTAGCGTTTAGTAAATAAGCCCCTTTGTCAATGAACCACAACATGTTTTTGTCAAACTGGTAGTATTTAAAAAGAAGAAGCCACACATTCTTGAATTTGTGCAAACATTATTTTTTTTATTATAGTGCACATCCAAAACTTTATTTTTTATTTTTATTTTTTTTTTTTTTTTTGTTGTTTTTGGTATTTTTTTTGGTTTTTTTTTGTTTTTTTATTTTTTTGAACCAGATTTTTTTTTTTTTTTTTTATGTTATCTTTTTGACATTTTTTTGGTGTTTTTCTCACAACATATTTTTTTTTTTTTTTTAGATTGATTTTTTAAAACAAACATAAAAACATGTTTAAAATTGTTAAAAAATTTTGGCTTAGCATTTGAAATTATTTACACAATGTAAAAGTCCAGAACTTACAAAGTTCAACAGGTAACCCATGAACAGAAGAAGCCAAATTTTTAATATGCACACTAATTTAACTGGAAAATGGGTAATGTCAACATGTGCTATGTTCCATCATGGGGAATCAATGGACGTGTTTTGTGTGTGAAACCCCTTCCCTCTCACCTACTAGCATTAGGGGTTGCAAACACCAAATGCGTCCATTGAGATCCCCTGATGGCACATAGCACATGTTGACATACCGTGTGCATATTAAAAATTTGGCCTCTAAAATTAGTTAAACAGCGCATCAAAAGGGGAATGAAGGACATGATTGATGTTAAGAAATGTAAAAGGGGTCTTTAGATTCTCCCCAAAACATCAATCATGTCCTTCATTCCCTGCTGCATGGTGGCCATCTCCTTCTGCATATTTTCCAGCTGCAGATTCCAGGCCATGATCTGGCCAATAAGCCTGTGGGCACTGTCAGTGGAAAATGGCTCCGCAGCTTGTCGTTCCACAAACAGATCAGCATCACCTAAAAGTTGGGTAGATAAAACACAAGAAAAAAAGTGTCAAAAACATGCAGACCTTAATTTATTAGCTCAATCTGTGTTCTGAGACACTCACTTGGTGGGGTGCAGATTTGATCGACTTCAACGACCTGTTCCGCCACATCCACGCGCGGGCTTGGGCTAACTGCCCAATTAGTCTGGTGATGCCGGGAGGTCCTCGTAGGTTCGGACTGACGTCTGAGTCTTTTGCCCCCTATGGTAATGGAACACAAAAAGGTACACTTTTGAATCACACTGATATTTGAGTGCCAAAATAGGATTAGTAAACATTGTTTAAAAGTCTTGCCAATTATTAGCAGTTTGTTAGAAGATCCTACTTGAAGACAGAATTGAAATGTCTATCTAATGAAACTCCAATACTTAAACCGCCCTTCAACCCTAAATTTGAACTTCCGCTCATTGGATCCCTGCACCCCTGTGGTGTCTTATTTTGAACCTTTTAGGGGGGATGGGTTGCAGATACCTGTGTAAGGCAGGTATTTGCACACACATCCGGCCCTAGACTCCCACAGAAGTATACGCCACATCCCGTCCCACCGTGCTGTCTGCTGGGACACACAGGGGTCCCCGAGCTCGCGCGGACCAGTCCTATTGCATTGCGCAACTGGCGCATGCCCAATAGTGACCCGGGAAGTGAAGCCGCAAACATTAATTTCATGATTGCAAGATCCGAGATTGTAGCTGCACCATCCAAGGGACAGGTGAGTGTACTTCTTTGAAAAGTCACCACCTACAGTATTTAGAGATGATGAGCATTTTTTGGGAATTGTGAGCATGAGACCCTGCTTAACATATTTCCCCCCCCCCCCAAAACAGCCTCTGGAGTCCCTGTGTAAGTTACCCCTAAAACCCTTACTACAGCAGTAATTGTATAGATAGTGACAATAATAAACAACCTTACAACTCCAACAACCCAAAGCCAGGTAAACTCAATAAACGTTATGAAGACAAACGGAACTTTCAACAAATCTGCGCAAGTTTCAGGTACGAATGGTAATAACATCTGCGCAAGTTTCAGGTACGAATGGTAATTAAATCTGCGCAAGTTTCAGGTACGAATGGTAATTAAATCTGCGCAAGTTTCAGGTACGAATGGTAATAACATCTGCGCAAGTTTCACGGACGAATGGTAATTAAATCTGCGCAAGTTTCAGGTACGAATGGTAATAAATCTGCGCAAGTTTCACGGACGAATGGTAATTAAATCTGCGCAAGTTTCAGGTACGAATGGTAATAACATCTGCGCAAGTTTCACGGACGAATGGTAATTAAATCTGCGCAAGTTTCAGGTACGAATGGTAATAACATCTGCGCAAGTTTCACGGACGAATGGTAATTAAATCTGCGCAAGTTTCAGGTACGAATGGTAATAACATCTGCGCAAGTTTCACGGACGAATGGTAATTAAATCTGCGCAAGTTTCAGGTACGAATGGTAATAACATCTGCGCAAGTTTCACGGACGAATGGTAATTAAATCTGCGCAAGTTTCAGGTACGAATGGTAATAACATCTGCGCAAGTTTCACGGACGAATGGTAATTAAATCTGCGCAAGTTTCACGGACGAATGGTAATTAAATCTGCGCAAGTTTCAGGTACGAATGGTAATTAAATCTGCGCAAGTTTCACGGACGAATGGTAATTAAATCTGCGCAAGTTTCACGGACGAATGGTAATTAAATCTGCGCAAGTTTAGACATATCAAGTATAACCATAGTAGCGCACGTGCTTGACTTACTTTTTTTGATGGCTTTTCGAATTCTCCTATACTGATCGTGCTCCCTGGATTTGATGTCGGACCATCGCTTGCGCAGTTGATCCTTGCCCCTTCGTACGCCGAATTTCTGCTCCAGGGTGCTGACGATTGTAGTGAGAATCTTGTCCTTGCGCAAGTTGGGACGAGGGTACGGGCCATTTTCCCCGTCGTAATCTTCCCTTTGGAGGATGTCCACCATCTCCACCATCTCTTCAAAGGCCATATTGGTGGCCTTATATCTGCTGCTGGATGCAGATGTGTTGGCTTCTTGGCTTTCCTCCGCACTACTGGCTTCGAATGTGTCCGCCATATTCATGAATTAATTCACCAACAATGCAACGAGGGGAAGCGGGGCGGGGAATACTCGTCATGAGGAACGTCATGGGCGGGCGACGCGGAGGACGCAGGCGGACTTCGACGCGTGCGCAGTGTATATAAGGCTGTTTGAGGGGCCCACGTGTTCCCGAACGGAAGTAGCGAGCGCTCTGTACGAAGGTAAGTGTTTTCTAGGATGCATTACTGTGTTTTTTTTTGGTTTTTGGGCCAGCATTTTTTAAGGATTGTGTGTGTTGCTGCCTGTGTGTAGGGGTTGCTGCCTGTGTGTAGGGGTTGCTGCCTGTGTGTAGGGGTTGCTGCCTGTGTGGATGTGTTGCTGCCTGTGTGTAGGGGTTGCTGCCTGTGTGGATGTGTTGCTGCCTGTGTGAAGGGGTTGCTGCCTGTGTGGATGTGTTGCTGCCTGTGTGTATTGTTTTTTTTTTGTTTTTTGTGTTTTAGGGTTTTTTTTTTGTTGTTTTGGTTTTTTGGTTTTTTTTAATTTTTTTTTATGTTATTTTTTGACATTTTTTTGGTGTTTTTCTCACAACATATTTTTTTTTTTTTTTTAGATTGATTTTTTAAAACAAACATAAAAACATGTTTAAAATTGTTAAAAAATTTTGGCTTAGCATTTGAAATTATTTACACAATGTAAAAGTCCAGAACTTACAAAGTTCAACAGGTAACCCATGAACAGAAGAAGCCAAATTTTTAATATGCACACTAATTTAACTGGAAAATGGGTAATGTCAACATGTGCTATGTTCCATCATGGGGAATCAATGGACGTGTTTTGTGTGTGAAACCCCTTCCCTCTCACCTACTAGCATTAGGGGTTGCAAACACCAAATGCGTCCATTGAGATCCCCTGATGGCACATAGCACATGTTGACATACCGTGTGCATATTAAAAATTTGGCCTCTAAAATTAGTTAAACAGCGCATCAAAAGGGGAATGAAGGACATGATTGATGTTAAGAAATGTAAAAGGGGTCTTTAGATTCTCCCCAAAACATCAATCATGTCCTTCATTCCCTGCTGCATGGTGGCCATCTCCTTCTGCATATTTTCCAGCTGCAGATTCCAGGCCATGATCTGGCCAATAAGCCTGTGGGCACTGTCAGTGGAAAATGGCTCCGCAGCTTGTCGTTCCACAAACAGATCAGCATCACCTAAAAGTTGGGTAGATAAAACACAAGAAAAAAAGTGTCAAAAACATGCAGACCTTAATTTATTAGCTCAATCTGTGTTCTGAGACACTCACTTGGTGGGGTGCAGATTTGATCGACTTCAACGACCTGTTCCGCCACATCCACGCGCGGGCTTGGGCTAACTGCCCAATTAGTCTGGTGATGCCGGGAGGTCCTCGTAGGTTCGGACTGACGTCTGAGTCTTTTGCCCCCTATGGTAATGGAACACAAAAAGGTACACTTTTGAATCACACTGATATTTGAGTGCCAAAATAGGATTAGTAAACATTGTTTAAAAGTCTTGCCAATTATTAGCAGTTTGTTAGAAGATCCTACTTGAAGACAGAATTGAAATGTCTATCTAATGAAACTCCAATACTTAAACCGCCCTTCAACCCTAAATTTGAACTTCCGCTCATTGGATCCCTGCACCCCTGTGGTGTCTTATTTTGAACCTTTTAGGGGGGATGGGTTGCAGATACCTGTGTAAGGCAGGTATTTGCACACACATCCGGCCCTAGACTCCCACAGAAGTATACGCCACATCCCGTCCCACCGTGCTGTCTGCTGGGACACACAGGGGTCCCCGAGCTCGCGCGGACCAGTCCTATTGCATTGCGCAACTGGCGCATGCCCAATAGTGACCCGGGAAGTGAAGCCGCAAACATTAATTTCATGATTGCAAGATCCGAGATTGTAGCTGCACCATCCAAGGGACAGGTGAGTGTACTTCTTTGAAAAGTCACCACCTACAGTATTTAGAGATGATGAGCATTTTTTGGGAATTGTGAGCATGAGACCCTGCTTAACATATTTCCCCCCCCCCCCCCCAAAACAGCCTCTGGAGTCCCTGTGTAAGTTACCCCTAAAACCCTTACTACAGCAGTAATTGTATAGATAGTGACAATAATAAACAACCTTACAACTCCAACAACCCAAAGCCAGGTAAACTCAATAAACGTTATGAAGACAAACGGAACTTTCAACAAATCTGCGCAAGTTTCAGGTACGAATGGTAATAACATCTGCGCAAGTTTCACGGACGAATGGTAATTAAATCTGCGCAAGTTTCAGGTACGAATGGTAATTAAATCTGCGCAAGTTTCAGGTACGAATGGTAATAACATCTGCGCAAGTTTCACGGACGAATGGTAATTAAATCTGCGCAAGTTTCAGGTACGAATGGTAATAACATCTGCGCAAGTTTCACGGACGAATGGTAATTAAATCTGCGCAAGTTTCAGGTACGAATGGTAATAAATCTGCGCAAGTTTCACGGACGAATGGTAATTAAATCTGCGCAAGTTTCAGGTACGAATGGTAATTAAATCTGCGCAAGTTTCACGGACGAATGGTAATTAAATCTGCGCAAGTTTCTGGTACGAATGGTAATTAACATCTGCGCAAGTTTCACGGACGAATGGTAATTAAATCTGCGCAAGTTTCAGGTACGAATGGTAATTAAATCTGCGCAAGTTTCAGGTACGAATGGTAATTAAATCTGCGCAAGTTTCAGGTACGAATGGTAATAAATCTGCGCAAGTTTCACGGACGAATGGTAATTAAATCTGCGCAAGTTTCACGGACGAATGGTAATTAAATCTGCGCAAGTTTCACGGACGAATGGTAATTAAATCTGCGCAAGTTTCACGGACGAATGGTAATTAAATCTGCGCAAGTTTCACGGACGAATGGTAATTAAATCTGCGCAAGTATAGACATATCAAGTATAACCATAGTAGCGCACGTGCTTGACTTACTTTTTTTGATGGCTTTTCGAATTCTCCTATACTGATCGTGCTCCCTGGATTTGATGTCGGACCATCGCTTGCGCAGTTGATCCTTGCCCCTTCGTACGCCGAATTTCTGCTCCAGGGTGCTGACGATTGTAGTGAGAATCTTGTCCTTGCGCAAGTTGGGACGAGGGTACGGGCCATTTTCCCCGTCGTAATCTTCCCTTTGGAGGATGTCCACCATCTCCACCATCTCTTCAAAGGCCATATTGGTGGCCTTATATCTGCTGCTGGATGCAGATGTGTTGGCTTCTTGGCTTTCCTCCGCACTACTGGCTTCGAATGTGTCCGCCATATTCATGAATTAATTCACCAACAATGCAACGAGGGGAAGCGGGGCGGGGAATACTCGTCATGAGGAACGTCATGGGCGGGCGACGCGGAGGACGCAGGCGGACTTCGACGCGTGCGCAGTGTATATAAGGCTGTTTGAGGGGCCCACGTGTTCCCGAACGGAAGTAGCGAGCGCTCTGTACGAAGGTAAGTGTTTTCTAGGATGCATTACTGTGTTTTTTTTTGGTTTTTGGGCCAGCATTTTTTAAGGATATGTGTGTGTTGCTGCCTGTGTGTAGGGGTTGCTGCCTGTGTGTAGGGGTTGCTGCCTGTGTGTAGGGGTTGCTGCCTGTGTGTAGGGGTTGCTGCCTGTGTGTAGGGGTTGCTGCCTGTGTGGATGTGTTGCTGCCTGTGTGTAGGGGTTGCTGCCTGTGTGGAGGTGTTGCTGCCTGTGTGTAGGGGTTGCTGCCTGTGTGTAGGGGTTGCTGCCTGTGTGGATGTGTTGCTGCCTGTGTGTAGGGTTTGCTGCCTGTGTGTAGGGGTTGCTGCCTGTGTGTAGGGGTTGCTGCCTGTGTGTAGGGGTTGCTGCCTGTGTGTAGGGGTTGCTGCCTGTGTGTGGGTGTGTTGTGTAATGTTTGGTAAGAAAAACTGGTTGTGCGTTTTAAGTAACATTTGTGTTTTTGGTCTTTTGTATTGCCATTACTAACAAAACAGAAACAAACATGTCAGCACCCCAGTTGAATCCATTCAAGGACCAGCAGTTCATGTCCGAATTCATTGCCCTGTACAGAAAAAATACCAACCTGTGGCAGCTCAAGAACCCTTTATATGGCAATAGGGATGTCCGGAAGGCAACACTGGGGCCACTTGTGGCTTTTGTGAAGACTAAAGTCCCCAACGCAAACACCAAGTTTGTGGAAGCCAGAATTGCAAGTTTAAGGCACATGTACAAGCGGGAGCGCAAGAAGATTGAGGAATCAGTCAGATCAGGAGCAGCAGCAGAGGATGTTTATGTACCCAAGCTGTGGTACTACAACCAACTGACTTTTATAGGTGACCAGATGGAACCCAGGCAATCACTGTCGACTCTTCCCTCCACCCTTCCCTCCACTCTTCCCTCCACTCTTCCCTCCACCCCAGCTGAGGCTTCCACGGAAGGAGAAGACCCCTCCACCTTGGAGCAGGCTGATGCGCCCAGCTGGAGCCAGGTATATATTTAGTAGCCTAAATTGTGATTGTGTGAATATTAATGCTGTAAACGTTAAAATGTGAAACAATTAACACCCTGAACTCAGAATTGTGAAAAAAACTGACAAAAATTATGCACACTTCTAAAAAGTGTTGGTGCAACATATCGATACATATATAGTGTATACATACATCCAGTAGTGGCAAAAAAAGCGTTAGACAACATTGGTGATCTGGTTGGAAAATGCAGGGGTCCAAATGATAGCCTTTTGGATCTTTTGGAAAATTTAGATGCTCGTTCCTAAGTTTACAATTGGATGATTGAGGAGGCCAGAAACCACAAAACAGGTGTTTGATTTTTGATTTTATTTGCACACAGGATGAGCTGACCCAGGATGATGCCGGGACAAGTGGTATGGAGGAGGAGGAGGACATGACCAACGAGAGCCAGGAGGTGGCTGGGCCCAGCACGAGCCAGAGTGACAGCCAGACCCAATTAAGAAGTCTACCTACACCCCTGCCCTTACCCCCAAGAAGGCCCAGGAGGATGACCATTGTTGAGGAGGAATCACTGCAACTGATTCGGAAGGCGAGTGCCATTCTGGACAAACCCACCCTTCCAGAAGAGGCCTATGCCAGCTACGTGTCCAGCAGGTTGCTGGAAATGGAGAGGGGCCAACGGCACCTGTGTGAGGGCCTAATTTCTGAGGCAATTAGGGGGGGTTTGAGGGGTGAATTACGCGAATCCACCCGCCTGACCCATGAAGGCCCGACACCAACTTCTCCTCCTCCTCCTCCTCCTCGTCTTCCTTCTTCTCCTCCTCCTCCTCCTCCTCCTCCTACTCCTCCTCCTACCACAAGTCAGCCTCCAAGGAAGCGTGCAGGGAAGACTGCAGGGAAGAGTGCAGGGCAGCGTGGTGGGAAGAGTCGGAAGTGATTGCCTGGCTTCAGTCTGGTCTCACAGAAGACACAGGCTGTTGTAGTGCCACAGCTTGGGGACATAGATGTCATCTGCTGCTGTTCCTGGTCTGTCTGATTCCTGGTCAATCTTCTTGTGCTCCCTATATTGTATGAAATGTGCCCAAGCTTAATTTTTGGCTTCACAAACTTGGTGTCTGCCGTTGGGGCAAAAAGTCTTCACAAAATCTACAAGTGGCTCCAGTGTTGCCTTCCTATTTTGTTTTGCCTTGTTTGTTTTAACCAGAATAAATGGTCATTTAATTTTCATCAAATAATGATATACGTGCTTGTTATTCAAAAACATAGTTTCTTTAGGAGTAGGCAGGTACATGTCTAAACATTCATTTGACAATACAAGTGTAAAGTGCAACTTCAATGGAACTGCAAGTGCAGTCGCTGGAAAGGTGAGGGTTAAGATCTGAATTAAGGGCAAGCTCTGCTGACTCCACAATTGTATCATGTGTAATAACTAATCCTTTTGATAACCAACAAATAATAAAAAATATCTATATAGAGATATATGTACATATATAATATATATATATATATATATATATATATATATATATATATATATATATATATATATATATATATATATATATATTTTTATACACGTATAGATCTATATATCTATATATATTAATATATATATATATGTAGATATCGATATATATTTTTTTTGGCTTATTGAGAAATATAGATATATTTTTCATTTGGTGATTTGGATATCTATATCTATATCTATATATATATATATATATATATATATATATATATATATATATATATATATATATATATATATATATATATATATATATATATATATATATATATATATATATATATATAGAAAAAATAAAAAAAAAATACAAATATATAACTTCACTAAAGAATGCTGAAGAAAAAACGTTCGGGAGTACTCTGCGTTAATATACAAGCAGCAAGGCAAAATCATTCTTCAAGTACGATAACATACAAATCCCGCTGTCAGATAAAAAAAAAAAACAAAAAAAAAATCAGCAGCGTGACGATTGTGCGAGCTTCAAAACGAAGGCTAGTTTTACCAGACCGAGCGAGTCCGTGACATAATTGCTACTGAGCATGCGTCCTTTTTGGTACGCCGGACCATACTACACACGACCGGATTATCCGCTGGACTGCCAAGTCCAGCGGATAATATGAGAACAAAACCTGAAACTTTAGTCCGCCGTACTTTGGCCAAAAAAAGTCCGCCGGCGCCCACACACGAGGGGATTATCCGCTGGTCTTCGGTCCAGCGGATAATCCCGCGGGATAGTCCCTTCGTGTGTACGCGGCTTATGTTTCCTCCCACTGACATCAACAATGCAAGCATAGTTCCTGACATCAACAGTGGGGCACTATTCCTCCCATTGACACCAATGATGGGACACTTTTCCTCCCATTGACACCAATGATGGGACACTTTTCCTCCCATTGACACCAATGATGGGACACTTTTCCTCCCATTGACACCAATGATGGGACATTGTTACTGATGCCAGGAAATGTTCTATTCCCGCTGACCACAGTCCGACCCTTCTAAAGTCTGAAGGATAATAAACTGACCCTTTGTTTCCAAAGTTTGGAGGCCCTTGCTATATAGGGATGCGTTGTCCATATAATCTGGGTCCACTGACTAACGTTATAATGAAGAATTCCCTTACAATGGCAGTCATCAAAGACAATATTATAGATGGATCCTGTTCATATCTGAACGCTTCAATGCTGAATGTTTTAAAAGTATAAATATTTATAACCTACAGCACTATATCTTCTCACACTCTCTATCTCCTGGAGAACATTCCCTAGTTCCAGGCAGAAGAAAACACTGTCTCGGGCTTGGGGAAACCCACCAAAAACTGAGATATCTTAATTGCATGGACTGACCCCTTAAAGCAAAATTGTAGTCAACAAGTGAGTCCAGTCAGTGAACTACTAACTCACAATGGCCACAATCATTTTCAATTGCGTGGTAGTGCAGTTAGCATTGAGCTTTTTTCAGTTCTGGGTGACTGAAACTCTAATGTTCTTTGTAAACAACATCTTTCCTCCGAATGAAATCCCCTGATGTTTGTTCTAAGAAAGTAAAATGACTCTGCTGCCTCCAGTTTAATCTGTAACTTCCTTTCTTAGCCTTTCCATGGAATGTCTGCCGAGTTAGTTACAACCTTGCTGAGCGCACGTGCCTCGCAGGACCAGTCGCTGTGAAGGGCAAGCTGTTTCATTACCTTAATAGTTAATATCTCTGAAGCAATCGGATCTTGAAGTCTTTTCTGAAAGTGACCCCAGGGGGAGCAGAGATTTGTGGGTAATGACTCCACATGACCGCACTTCCATTGTTGGGTAATTGCTCAGACTAGATACAATGGGGAGAGGCTAATGCCGATTTAAAGAAGAGCTCCTTTCTAAAACAAAAACTTTTTTGTCATTTTAGAGCTGTTTAGGGTTTCAAATATTGTCAGTTAAAGGGGTTTTCCATGTTCAGTCATCTTATTGGAATTCCTCTCTTATTCCCAGATACTAATTTAGATCTGCTCAGTTTTTTTTCTGGCGCAGCCCAGCCCAGTCTCACCAAGCCATTGAACAGCACCTGGCGGCTTTAACTGATAATCGTAGCTCATTGGTGGAAGTAAACATGGCACTATGCCTACCAGCCACAATTTCAAGTCTAATGAAGAGTTCTTTCATTGGCTTAAAGATGGAAACAGACTTTAGGGCCCCTTAAACATACAAACATAGAGGTTGATTTACTCAAGGCAAACAGGCTGTTCACTTTGCAAGTGAAGTTGGACTTTGCATGGGATTTGTCTTCAGAGCTCAGCGATTGTTATGAAATTTACCTTTGTAAAGAATACTTAACCTCCCTGGTGGTATGATTCTGTCCGGAATTTAGTGCTGAAAGCGGTACAATTATTTTGAATGGAAATTTGGCGTTTTTATATTGTAGACCTGCAATTCTTATGAATAACTCACTTAAATCTGTCCGAACCAGAGTCTAGTATACATCCCGGGTATGATAAAGTTTGAAACACAAAATCATAAATTATAATATAATAAAAATATATATAAAAATGATTCAATAATGTAATCAAATCAAAAACACTGAAATTTGCTCAGTTGCAGAATAGTCGCTGTCATTAAATTTATTGTTTGATGATAAATTGTGATTCTAATTTTTTATCAGTGTTTTCTAGCTGGTCTAAAACCACTTTTGACATAAAGGGACACTTTTTGGTTGCTATGGACAATCTCCAGTTTCCAGGCAGAAAAAAAAATCTTTTTACTATATAAAATGACATGCAGGGCACTGGGCAGACCACTAGGGACAAAGGGGATGTGTATTTTTTTGTATACAGTACTGTAATCTGTAAGATTACAGGACTGTATGTGTGTTGTGTTTTTAAACTTTTTTAAATTTGGCGCCGTTCTCCGCTCCCGTGCGTCGGAACGCCGCAGGGAACGGAGATCGGCGGCACTCGGGCACTGTGTGAATCGAGCGAGTGGACGGCTCGCCCCCCCCTGTATCCTGCAACGCAAGCCCGAGTCTGGCTCGGGGTTACCGCTCCTAGCAGAAAAAACTCAACCCGAGCCAGACTCGGGATTACCGCCTAGGAAGTTAATCATGTGCAAGGAAAATAACAGCAGCAAAAACAGCATTTGCAAATGAATGGATGATAGAAGTCAGCTGGAAGTGAACAGTCTATTTGCCTATAGTAAATTAGGCCCACAGAGTAAGCAAAAGAGGACCAATTGATCCATCGAGTCTGTCCCTTTCTACTGGAATGTCTGTTCCAAGCACCAACCACTCTTTCAGTAAAATAATATTTTCTAAGATTAGTTTTGAACTTTCTTCTTGCTAGTGAGAGGTATGGGGAGATGTCCCCATATTCTTGATCTTAGATTCATACTGAAAATGGTGTCCTCCTGAACCTTATCCACGCTCTTAATGTATTTGTTGGTGATCCCTCCAGTGATACCTAAAGATCTATATTGGGGAATCAGGACCTTCTTTCTACTGCTGGTTTTATCCTTCTAGTGATAACTAAAAGATCTATATAGGGGAATCAGGACCTCCTTCCTCTTGTTGGTGATCCCCCCAGTGATAACTAAAGATCTATATTGGGAAGCCAGGACCTCCTTTCTCCTGCTGGAGATCCCTCTAGTGATATCTAAAGATCTATGTAGGGTAATCAGGACTTCCTTCCTCCAGCTGATGATCCCTCTAGTGATAACTAAAGATCTATATAAGGGAATCAGAACCTCCTTCCTCCTGCTTTTGTTCTCTCTAGTGATACTAAACATCTACTGTATATAGGGGAGTCAAGACCTCCTTCCTCCTGCTGGTGATCCCTCTAGTGATAGCTAAAGATCTATATAGGGGAATCAGTATATTCTTTCTCCTGCTGGTGATCCCTCTAGTGATAGCTAAAGATCTATATAGGGGAATCAGGATATTGTTCTTCCTGCTGGGAATTCCTCTAGTGATAGCTAAAGATCTATATAGGGGAATCAGGATATTCTTCTTCCTGCTGGGAATTCCTTGAGTGATAGCTCAAGATATGTATAGTGGAATCAGGTCCCCTTTCCTCCAGCTAGTGATCCCTCCAGTAATTACTAAAGATCTATATAGAGGAATCAAGACATTCTTCCTCCTGCTAATGATCCCTCTAGTGATAACAAAAGATCTGTATAGCAGATTGGTCATACCTCTAGCAACATACCCCAGATTTCTATTCACTTTCCCCACTGTCAGGTCACACTGTTTGCTCATTTTGCAATCATGTGAAATGAGCTTTCCCAAATCTTCTTCCTCTGTAGTTTTGGCCACTACTCTACACCAATGTTTTACTCTAATAGATTATTTCTTTGCCCGAAGTGCATTCTTTAACATTCACAAAAACACAGCAATAGCCACAACACCAATGTTAAATAAGTAAATCAAATGAATATTAAAAACAATCAGAAATACTTTATACTTACTGTATCTAACAACTGATGTTCAAATTATGCACTTTAGTCTTTAATGCCTGTCAGATCAGATGGGTTGCCTTAATGCATGACAATATTCATTTGAATAGGCTGTTGATGCGCCACAATGGACCTAAAATTAGACCTGAGCTATTTTCGAAAACATTGCTCCGCAACACAGGTAGTATGTTACAGCACAATGTGGTGCACTGTAGCACAGGTGCATTAAAAGCGTGTTGATTTAGTGCATTAGTCTGCTATTTAAAATGAATGCCACCCTGATTTCAATAAGGAACGGCACTGCTACACACCGCAGTGTGTGCATTGTAGTAATATACTTTAAAATGCGTGTGTTAACACAGCGCATATGTCTTAAATTGTTCTCCAATCAAACAGGAAAATCCATAGATGAACTGCACTTTATTTTTACCTGACAGATAATTGAGATACTGTATACAATTAGATCCATATATATTTGGACACAGGCACAATTTTCGTTTTTTTCAGGTATTTTTCCAAAACATATTCAAGCTATATTCAAGCTATAGTTAGGCTGAAAGTGCACACTCTCATGTTTAATTTAAGGGTATGTACATCCAAATCGGAGGAAGGGTTTAGGAATTAAAGCTCTTAAGATTAGCCACCCCCCTTTTTCAAGGGACCAAAAGTAATTGGACAATTGAATCAAAAGCTGTTTCATGGCCAGGTGTGGGCTACTCCATTATTTCTTCATCAATTAAGCAGTTAAAATGCCTGGAGTTGATTCTGGGTGTGGTATTTGCATTTGGAATGTATTGCTGTGAACCTACATCATGTGTTCAAAGGAGCTGTCCATTCAAGTGAAAAGGGCCATTGTAAGGCTTCAAAAATGAAACAAATCTATTAGAGAGATAGCAGCAACATTAGGAGTGGCCAAATCGGTTTGGTACATTTTGAGAAAAGAAGAATGCTGTGAGAGCCATGATTGGCCAAAGGAAGGGTGCCTTTAGCCAACCATGGCTCAGGGGGCTAAGTCCATGCCCCACACTATATAAGGCTGCTTACAAGCTTAGGCAGGTTAGTTAGTTGCCATGCAGGCAGTTTAGTACTTATATATTTATACAGTACAGTCAGTGTAGAATATATATACAGTGCAGGCAGTGTATTAATATATATATATACAGTATCTCACAAAAGTGAGTACCCTCACATTTTTGTAAATATTTTATTATATCTTTTCATGTGACAACACTGAAGGAATTACACTTTGCTACAATATAAAGTAGTGGGTGTACAGCTTGTATAACAGTGTAAATTTGCTGTTCCCTCAAAATAACTCAACTTAGCCCAATTAGCCATTTTCCCTCCCTGGTGTCATGTGACTCATTAATGTTACAAGGTCTCAGGTGTGAATGGGGAGAAGGTGTGTTCAATTTGGTGTTATCGCTCTCACTCTCTCATACTGGTCACTGGAAGTTCAACATGGCACCTCATGGCAAAGAACTCTCTGAGGACCTGAAAAAAAAAATTGTTGCTCTACAAAAAGATGGCCTAGGCTATAAGAAGATTGCAAAGACCCTGAAACTGAGCTGAGCTGCAGTATGGTGGCAAAGACCATACGGTTTAACAGGACAGGTTCCAATCAGAACAGGCCTTGCCATGGTCTACCAAATAAGTTGAGTGCACATGCTCAGCGTGATATCCAGAGGTTGTCTTTGGGAAATAGACGTATGAGTGCTGCCAGCATTGCTGCAGAATTTGAAGGGGTGGAGGGTCAGCCTGTCAGTGCTCAGACCATATGCTTGCATTCAGTGTAGACTATATATACAGAGCAGGCAGTCTAGTCTAGTGTGTGTATATATATATATATATATATATATATATTATAATATATATATATATACAGTGCAGGGTATATAGTGCAGTGCAGAGTATATAATACAGTGTTTTGAAGAAGTTAAGGGGAACCCTATGACATAATTAAGAAATAAAATGGCATGGGGTCCCCCCCAAAATCAATACCAGGCCCTTTGGGTCTGGTATAGATTTTAAGGGGAACTCCACGCCAAAATGTAAAAAAAAATTGGCGTGGGGTCCTCCGCAAAATCCATACCAAACCCTTATCTGAGCAAGCAGCCTGGCAGGCCAGAAAAGGGGAGGAAGAGCGAGCGCCCTCCCCTCCTGAACCATACCAGGCCACTTGCCCTAAACATGGGGAGGGTGCTTTGGGGCTCATGGGGACAAAAACCTCTTCCCGACAACCCTGGCCATTGGTTGGGTTATAATGGTATGTGGCGCTAACCACTATATGAAAGAGGATCTCTGAATAAATAAATAATAAGGTGCTCAAAACATGTGTTAACTTCAAAAAGGTTCCTGATAAAAACTTCTTAAATAATAAAAACTTCTTATTCAGTTAAATGACAGGTATAATAATGCAAATATTCTGTATCCTTATGTGCAAGTATAGCCATTTCAAGCAGGTACAGGCATGTAAGGATGTAAGGATAAGGGGGCTCCAATGTGTAGTATTTCATAACAATGCTTTTATTAAATAAATAATCCACTTACATTAAAAAACACAACGAACAGTGTAGCTCTACAAATGCTTCCGGTCTCGGCTGCGACCGGAAGTAAACAGTGACACCTGGCTCCTCCCTGACGCGTTGCGTCACTGATCGTGTAACTTTCCTTTGAGAGAAAGTCACGTGATTAGTGACGCAACGCGTCAGAAAGGCCCCATACACTTTATATGGCAATAACTTGCATATTAGCCTTTAAAATTAGCACTTTTGATTTTTCATGTTCGTGTCCCATAGACTTTAATAGTCTTTAATTGCTCCCAACTTTGAGGGAACAGTTTGGTGATGGTCCCTTCCAGTTCCAACATGACTGCGCGCCAGTGCACAAAGCAAGGTCCCTAAAGACATGGATGAGCGAGTTTGGGGTGGAGGTACTTGACTTGCCTGCACCTCAACCGATAGAACACCTTTGGGATGAATAAGAGCGGAGCCTGCGAGCCAGGCCTTCTCGTCTAACATCAGTGCCTGACCTCACAAATGTGCTTCTGGAAGAATGGTCAAACATTCCCATAGACACACTCCTAAACCTTGTGGACGGCCTTCACCAGAAGAGTTGAAGCTGTTATAGCTGCAAAGGGTGGGCCAACTTAATATTGAACCCTACGGACTAAGACTGGGATGCCATTAAATTGCATGTGCATGTAAAGGCAGGTGTCCCAATACTTTTGCTGATATAGTGTATCTTTTTGATATTCTTCTAAATTCATTTTAAATGTCTGTACATGAAATTTACAGCTCTCCTACATACAGCTGTTTGTTTTTTTCAGTTTATTAGTCTGGTTTAATCTCAAACAATATCTTGTCATTCCAATGGCAGATACATTATAGCCGATCCATTGTAAAGGGTTTAATTGCTAATATAAGTCATTCCTCTGAGGTTGACATATTTTGCTGACATTACTAAACTTGCCTAAGGTGAAACCGTAAAAGAATGGAATTTCCCTGTGACGTGTGAAGTCAGCATTGTGTATGCAGACAATGATACATTTTATAATAAATTCCCAATATTAACAAGAGCAAGGAATGACGACAGGGAGGAAGGTGAAATGTAAGCTCCTATGAGCAGGGCCCTCCTAACCCTCTTGTATTTTCATTTATTGTATTGTAACTCTACTGTCTCCCAGCGCAATCTGTTGGCGCTATATAAATCCTGTATAATTATAATCATTTTTCTTAAGGCGCACACTGTGCTAAGAGCTATTTACATGTAAACTGGTCACATAAAATAACCTCAGAAAAACAACCATTTTTGTAATTTAAAGAAAAAGCTTTACATGTCCTCCGGCAGTCATTCATAGGTCCGGATTAAATTACAATTAGGCACAATAGGCTACAAAAAGCCAAAGACGTGTTTCCCTGCATAGTTATCACCTATTCTTCCTTTAGGTTATTTACACATTGTCACAATAGTTTAAAGCTATCCATCCAATGGGCACTGCCTAGCTTGACAAATGTGGACCAAAGGGCAAACAGTGACTGCATTCTATCAGATGCAGTCACTGTTAGGATATTCAGACTGGTGCTGCTGAGGGATGAAAGACTTTAGCTGGGAGAATTTGTGCTTAATGGAGTGATTTTTATTTTTTATTTTTTTTTTACAAAAAAAAACACATCTATGTACACTGTGTTGCACATACGCCTGACCCCTGCACTTTGTACACTGAGCTTTGAATTACATATGCCTACACTGTGTACATTACACCCCCCCCACCCCCCCACACACACACATCTGAATCCTTCACTCTGCATGTTACATACTCCTGAACCCTGCATTCTGTATGTTGCAAATTCCTGTGAAATACATACTCCTGATCCCTGCATGTTACATACTCCTGAACCCTGCATTCTGTATGTTGCAAATTCCTGTGAAATACATACTCCTGATCCCTGCATGGTACATACTCCTGAACCCTGCATTCTGTATGTTGCAAATTCCTGTGAAATACATACTCCTGATCCCTGCATGTTACATACTCCTGAACCCTGCATTCTGTATGTTGCAAATTCCTGTGAAATACATACTCCTGATCCCTGCATGGTACATACTCCTGAACCCTGCATTTTGTATGTTGCAAATTCCTGACCCCTGCACTATGTGCAATACATACTCCTGATCCCTGCACTTTGTACACTGAGCTTTGAATTACATACGACTACACTGTGTACATTACAGCCCCCCCCCCACACACACACACATCTGAATCCTTCAAGCTGCATGTTACATACTCCTGAACCCTGCATTCTGTATGTTGCAAATTCATGTGCAATACATACTCCTGATCCCTGCACTTTGTACACTGAGCTTTGAATTACATACTCCTACACTGTGTACAATAACTCCCCCCCCCACACGCACACACACACATCTGAATCCTTCACTCTGCATGTTACATACTCCTGAACCCTGCATTCTGTATGTTGCAAATTCCTGTGCAATACATACTCCTAATCCCTGCACTTTGTACACTGAGCTTTGAATTACATACCCCTACACTGTGTACAATAACTCCCCCCCCCCTCAAACACACACACACACACACATTTGAATCCTTCACTCTGCATGTTACATACTCCTGACCCCTGCATTCTGTATGTTGCAAATTCCTGTGCAATACACACACCTGATCCCTGCACTTTTTACACTGAGCTTTGAATTACATACTCCTACACTGTGTACAATAACCCCCCCCCCCCCCTCCACACACACACACACACACACACACACCCATCTGAATACTTCACTCTGCATGTTACATACTCCTGAACCCTGCATTCTGTATGTTGCAAATTCCTGTGCAATACATACACCTGATCCCTGCACTTTGTACACTGAGCTTTGAATTACATACTCCTACACTGTGTACAATAACCCCCCCACACACACACACACATCTGAATCCTTTACTCGGCATGTTACATACTCCTGACCCCTGCATTCTGTATGTTGCAAATTCCTGTGCAATACATACACCTGATCCCTGCACTTTGTACACTGAGCTTTGAATTACATACTCCTACACTGTGTACAATAACCCCCCCCCCCCCACACACACACACACACATATCTGAATACTTCACTCTGCATGTTACATACTCCTGAACCCTGCATTCTGTATGTTGCAAATTCCTGTGCAATACATACACCTGATCCCTGCACTTTGTACACTGAGCTTTGAATTACATACTCCTACACTGTGTACAATAACCCCCCCCCCCCCCCCCACACACACACACACACATCTGAATACTTCACTCTCACCGGCCACTTTATTAGGTACACCTTGCTAGTACCGGGTTGGACCCCCATTTTGCCTTCAGAACTGCCTTAATTCTTCATGGCATAGATTCAACAAGGTGTTGGAAACATTCCTCAGAGATTTTGGTCCATATTGACATGATAGCATCACGCAGTTGCTGCAGATTTGTCGGCTGCACATCCATGATGCAAATCTCCCATTCCACCACATCCCAAAGGTGCTCTATTGGATTGAGATCTGGTGACTGTGGAGGCCATTGGAGTACAATGACCTCATTGTCATGTTCAAGAAACCAGTGGTGAGATGATTTGAGCTTTGTGACATGGTGCATTATCCTGCTGGAAGGAGCCATCAGAAGATGGGTACACTGTAGTCATAAAGTGATGGACATGGTCAGCAACAATACTCAGGTAGGCCGTGGCATTTAAACAATGCTCAATTGGTACTAAGGGGCCCAAAGTGTGCCAAGAAAATATCCCCCACACCATTACACCACCAGCCTGAACCGTTGATACAAGGCAGGATGGATCCATGCTTTCATGTTGTTTACGCCAAATCCTGACCCTACCATCTGAATCTCGTAGCTGAAATTGAGACTCATCTGACCAGGCAACGTTTTTCCAAGCTTCTATTGTTCATTTTGGTGAACCTGTGTAAATTGTAGCCTCCGTTTCCTGTTCTTAGCTAACAGGAGTGGCACCCGGTGTGGTCTTTTGCTGCTGTAGCCCATCTGCTTCAAGGTTCAGTGTGTTCTGCATTCAGAGATGGTATTCTGCATACTTTGGTTGTAACGAGTGGTTATTTGAGTTACTGTGGCCTTTCTATCATCTCAAACCAGTCTGCCCATTCTCCTCTGACCTCTGACATCAACAAGGCATTTTTTTTGTCCACACAACTGCAGCTCACTGGATATTTTCTCTTTTTCAGACCATTCTCTGTAAAACCTAGAGATGGTTGTGTGTGAAAATCCCAATTGATCAGCAGTTCTTAAAATACTCAGACCAGCCCGTCTGGCACCAACAACCATGCCACTTTCAGACTCACTTAAATCCCCTTTCTTCCCCATTCTGATGCTCGGTTTGCACTTCAGCAAGTTGTCTTCACCACATCTAGATGCCTAAATGCATTGAGTTGCTGCCATGTGATTGGCTGATTAGAAATTTGTGTTACCAAGCAATTGAACAGGTGTACCTAATAAAGTGGCCAGTGAGTGTATATTCCTGCATTATGTACATTGTATACAGGGGCGGACTGACCATTACCGACATCCTTTTGGTCTAAAAATCCAGAGATTATAGCTGCCCCACCTCTCCAGTACCTTCTCAGCCAATAGAAACATGTCTGTGTATACTGTGTGTACATGTCTGTGTATACTGTGTGTACATGTATGTGTATACTGTGTGTACATGTATGTGTATAATGTGTGATTGTATACTGTGTGGCCCCATAATCTCTGATTGCCTGGGGGCCCCATAATCTCCTATTGCCCAGGGGCCCCATGAGTTGTCAGTCCGCCCCTGATTGTATACTAAGATCAAATAAAGTATTGTGTGCGCACAAAAAGAATATGTAATGGAAAATGTTCATTTTTTAAAAATGCTTAAGAGTTTAACCGCTTCCTGACCGCCTCCTGCACATATTCGTCGGCAGAATGGCACGGCTGGGCAAAAGCACGTACAGGTACGTCCCCTTTAATCAACTAGCCATGGTGTCGCTCACGAACCGGTCGGGAGCTCAGTGACCACGGCCGCGGGACCAGCGGACCCGATCGCCGCTGGTGTCCAGCGATCGGGTCACAGAGCTGAAGAACGGGGAGAGGTCTGTGTAAACAAACCTCTCCCCGCGCTTCCTACACTGCCTGTCACTGATCGGCTGTTCCCTGTCATCGGGAAAGCCGATCAGTGACGTCAGACATCAGCCCCCGCCCCCTAATGTAAAAAAAAAAACCACACACGTCACACACCATAACCCTTCCCCGCCCCCTAGTGGTTAACTCTTTCACTGCCAGTGTCATTTATACAGGAATCAATGCATTTAAATAGCACTGATTGCTGTATAAATGACAATGGTCCCAAAAATGTGTCAAAAATGTCCGATGTGTCCACCATAATGTCGCAGTCACAATAAAAATCGCGGATCGCCGCCATTACTAGTAAAAAAAAAAATATTAATAAAAATGCTATAAAACTATCCCCTATTTTGTAAACGCTATAACCTTTGCGCAAACCAATCAATAATCACTAATTGCGATTTTTTTTACCAAAAATATGTATAAGAATACGTATCGGCCTAAACTGAGGAAAAAAAATGTTTTTTTATATTTTTTTGGGGGATATTTATTATAGCAAAAAGTAAAAAATATTGATTTTTTTTCAAAATTGTCGCTCTATTTTTGTTTATAGCGCAAAAAATAAAAACCGCGCAATTGTCAGTTAAAGCGACGCAGTGCCGAATCGCAAAAAGGGGCCTGGTCCTTTGGCTGCAAATTGGTCCGGGGCTGAAGTAGTTAATGTGTCTGTGAGACTGTTGCATGTGGCATAGTAATTAAAGTATAACTAAAGGCAAAACTTTTTTGAAAGTTTTGGATAGAGTGGAGAGGGATTAGAACCCCCCGACCTATTCTATTTGCTATTGTGCCCTCGTTAGAGACATTCACCCTCTCTATTCGTCTTGTCATCCATTAACACAGAGAGGATATCTTCCAACAGAGACACTAGTTCTGTTGACTTTGGTGACAAGGGATTCATTCCCTCACTTTAGAGGGATTTTCTCTCACCTGCTGTTTAGGCTATAGGACAGGATGTGAAAGGAACCTCACCAACAGGACTCAGATGTAAAAAAAAAAAAAAAAAACCTTGCAGGGGTTATAACCCTTCCTTACTCCATCCAAAATGAAAAATATCAGTTTTGGATTTAGTTTAGTGATTGTAATATATATATTAAATGGGGATATTTATTATAGCAAAAAGTAAAAAATATTGCATTTTTTTTCAAAATTGTAGCTCTATTTTTGTTTATAGCGCAAAAAATAAAAAACCACAGAGGTGATAAAATACCACCAAAAGAAAGCTCTATTTGTGGGAAAAAAAGGACGCCAGTTTTGTTTGGGAGCCACGTCGCATGACCGCGCAATTGTCAGTTTAAAGCGACGCAGTGCCGAATCTCAAAAGGGGCCTGGTCCTTTGGCTGCAAATTGGTCCGGGGCTTAAGTGGTTAAAGCATACTTCATAGATACAAGTACTGTGGCCCATTTGTGTCCTGTATACAGTGAGTAGGCTCAGGTTCTATTTAACCATGCTCCTATAAGTTGCTCTCACTATTAGTTCAATGTGGCCACACTCAACACTCAATGTGATGCACTACACGTGTTGCATTATTGCTGTCCTCTGGGTGGCCAAGGGTCTTTCACAATCCGAGCAACATTTCTAGATTCAACTGTGGATTGGGTCAACGTGCAAGAGATTTATGAACATCACTGAATCCTTCACTCCTCCATCAATATATTATTTTGTAATTGCTTTGTAAAAGTGAGAGCCCAGTACCCCACAGAGTCTTGAGTGAGTGGTTCGCCCTCCATGCTGATACCAGCCTGTTAAACTTCAGCACCAAATAGGGGGCCTTAACAATATAGGATGCCTTCACCTTCAGTACTGGGATCCTGAAATCAAGGGGTTTAAATGTCAGCAAAAATCTGTTGATTTGGGTTAAATTTCATATTTTTGGTGAAATTCATTAAAGTCAATGGGTCTGGTGAAAGGCAAGTTGTTTTTTTTGTTTTTTAGGGCTGCAATATGCTTGAAAGGACTACTAATTTTGTTCGAAGGGTGTTGGCTCCAACTTGTCTTGCATACACACGGTCACACAAATGTTGGCCAACAATTTATGAACATAGTGACGTACAAGATGTACGTGATATCTCCATTATGAACGCTAGTTTTACAAGACCAAGCGCTTCCGGCTCGTCCTTGATTCCGAGTATGCGTGTTTGTACTTTGGACTTTTGTCCAACGGACTTTTGTACACAATGATCAGAAAGTCCGACAGCACACATTTGTTGGCGGAAAATATGAGAACTTGCTAGCCAACATTTGTTGGCAGAAAGTCCGACAACAAATGTTCGATGGAGCATACACTAGACATGGGAACTGTCAAAAAATTTGTTTTGTTTCGTTCCGTTTCGTATATAAAAAATTGCGTAATTCGTGATTCGTGTACGAAATTCCGTTCGAATTCGTACGAAATACGAATTTCGTATGAATCGTTAAAAAAATTTCGGATCGTTACGAATCGTTAGTAAAGTTACGAATCGTTATGAATCGTTAACGCGGCTAATGAATTGCCGGTTCCCGTAACACAGAGAACAATTTGAATCCAACTACAAATATCGAATTTCAACTAATACGAAAGAAATTATTATAGCGGATATAACGAATGCTTCGAATGATTCGAATGAATTCGAGATTCAGTATATCTAATATCGAGAACTGTCCCTGCACAAAGTGTCATTTTTGCATGGAAAAAAAGCTATTTAAAATCACTTGCGGCTAATGAATTGTCGGCTCTGTAACACAGAGAACAGTCATTCTTTGAAAGTCATTGATAAAAAAAAGCGTGGGGGTCCCCCCAAATTCAATAACCAGGCCCTTCAGGTCTGCTATGGATATTAAGGGGAACCCCACTTCAAATTTAAAAAAAAAAATGACGTAGGGGTCCCCCTAAATATCCATACCAGACCCTTCAGGTCTGGGATGGATTTTAAGGGGAACCCCGGCCAAAAAAAAATGGCATGGGACCCCCCTCAAAATCCATACCAGACCCTTATCCGAGCACGCAACCTGGCAGGCCGCAGGAAAAGAGGGGGGTCGAGAGAGCCCCCCCTCCTGAACCGTACCAGGCCACATGCCCTCAACATTGGGAGGGTGCTTTGGGGTCCCCCCCAAAGCACCTTGTCCATATGTTGATGAGGACAAGGGCCTCTTCCCCACAACCCGGCCATTGGTTGTGGGGGACTGCGGGCGGGGGCTTATCGGAATCTGGAAGCCCCCTTTAACAAAGGGGACCCCAGATCCCGGTCCCCCCCCTGTGTGAAATGGTAAGGGGGTACGAAAGTACCCCTACCATTTCACCAAAAAAGTGTCAAAAATTGTAAAAATGACAGGAGACGGTCTACAGAGCCGACAATTCATTAGCCGGCAATAGCCGCGAGTGATTTTAAATAGCTTTTTTTCCTGCAAAAATGACACTTTGTTTTACGAATCATTCGAATCATTCGTTATATCCGCTATAATAATTTCTTTCATATTAGTTGAAATTCAATATTTTGTAGTCGGATTCGAATAATTTGGCGACGAAATTCGTAAACGGAATTTCGTATTCCGTACGGAATTCGTATTCGAAAAAATTCGTACTAGGGATTCGTAAATTCCGAAAAATTCGTACGAATTACGAATTCATACGAAACTAATCACACATGTCTAGCATACACATGGTCGGACTTACCGCCAACAAGCTCACATCCAACATTTCCCGTCGGAAAACCCGATCGTGTGTACGTGGCATTAGTCCAAACCCTCCTAAGCAAGCTGTCCAGGAAGCTGTCATCTGCACTGGTCCAATGATTTGTGGACAGGCCTTTCCTTGATCCATGTATACAATGGGTGTGTATATATGCGGCTGAAGGGCAGAGCATGCCTTAGCTGCCTTTTTCTGGTCCAGTACAGTGACATCTTCCTTGCAGGCTTGCTCAGGTAGATTCGGACCATGACCCAAACTTGCCTGAGCTTATCCCTGCGGAAAGCTCCTTTGAACTATCCTGGACCTGTTGCTGTGTCAGAAATGTTCCCCTCATTTGCCTCTTTATTTTATTGCACATCTAGAGAGTGACATTTTGCCCATTCTTCTTTGCAAAATAGCTCAAGCTCTCTCAGATTGGATGGAGAGCGTCTGTGAACAGCAATTTTCAAGTCTTGCCACAGATTCTCGATTGGATTTAGGTCTGGGCTTTGACTGGGCCATTCTAACACATGAATATGCTTTGATCTAAACCATTCCATTGTAGCTCTGGCTGTATGTTTAGAGTTTTTGTCCTGCTGGACGGTGAACCTTTGCTCCAGTCTCAAGTCTTTTGCAGACTCTAACCGGTTTTTGTTTTAAGATTGCCCTGTATTTGGCTCCACCCATCTTCCCATCAACTCTGACCAGTTTACCTGTCCTTACTGAAGAAAATAATCCCCACAACATGATGCTGCCCACCACCATGTTTCACGGTGGGCATGGTGTGTTAAGGTTGATGTGCAGTGTTCCTTTTCCACCACACATAGTGTTTTGCTTTTAGGCCAAAAAGCTAAATTTTGGTCTCATCTGACCAGAGCACCTTCTTCTACATGTTTGCTGTGTCCCCCACATGGCTTCTCACAAACTGCAAACTGGAATTTTTATGGCTTTTTTTCAACAACGGCTTTTTTCTTGCCACACTTCCATAAAGGCCAGATTTGTGGAGTGCATGACTAATAGTTGTCCTGTGTACACATTCTCCCACCTGAGCTGTGGATCCCTCCAGAGTTACCATGGACCTCTTGGCTGCTTCTCTAATTAATGCTCTCCTTGCCGTGTATGAACGGCCATGTCTTGGTAGGTTTGCAGTTGTGCCACACTCTTTCTATTTTTTTTATAACCTAACCCAGCTTTAATCTCCTCCACAACTTTATCCCTGACCTGTCTGGTGTGTTCCTGTCAGGGCTGGGCTCAGCCCTTCCTTTTCTGAGCTGGCCGCTCAGCTTTTGGCTAATTGCCAGCTCCTATCTCTACACAGGTGCTCAGCTGTTGATGATATCATGCTCGTCAGTCCTGCCTACTTAAGCCGTCCAGCCCAGAGGACCTCTGCCTTCGCCTTAGTCAACATCACAGAGACGCTCTCCTGCATTCCTGTTAAAAGACTTGCTTGGGTGACATCCCTTCTGGCACCAGATCCAGCTTGCTGTTTTACTACGCTCATCTCCAGCTCCCTGACGTTTGGCTTGTCTGACTATCTGTTCCTGAACTCTGGCTATGTTTTAACCATGTTTGTTCTATTTACTTTTATTATTAAACAAGTGTGATTTAACTGTACTTCTGTCTCAGTGTTATTTTTAATGGTTTCTGACAGTTCCTAGGCCTTCATGATGCTGTTTGTTCACTAAGGTTCTCTAACAAACCTCTGAGGGCTTCACAGAACAGCTGTATTTATACTGAGATTAATTTACACACAGGTGGACTCTATTTACTGATTAGGTGACTTCTGAAGGCAATTGGTTCCACTAGAATTTGGTTAGGTGTATCAGAGTAAAGGGGGCTAAATACAAATGCACACCCCACTTTTCAGATATTTATTTGTAAAAAAAATTGAAAACCATTTATCATTTTTCCTTCCAATTCACAATTATGTGCCACTTTATGTTGGTCTATTACATAAAATCCCAATAAAATACATTCAAGTTTTTGGTTGTAACATGACAAAATGTGGAAAACTTCAAAAGGTATGAAATTTTTTTTTCAAGGCATTGTGTATTATATATATATTTATATATATATATATATAACAATATATATATTATATAATATATATATATATATACAGGGGGTAATTTATTATAGCGCCAATAAATGATCCTGCAGTCCCGGAAAATAGCGCCCAATTAAGGCCAATTAAGACTTCAACTCTCAGAATTTGGTGCTAATGCAAATGGTGATTTTAATAATACTTAAAGTGAAACAATAAAAATTTAAATTCCTTTAAATATTGTGCCTGGGGGTGTCCTTAGTATGCCTGTAAAGTAGCACATCGTTCCCGTGTTTATTACTGTACCGCAGCAATATGACATTTCTAAAGGAAAAAAAATGTAATTTAAAATTGCTTGCGGCTGTAATGAATTGCAGGTTCCCGGCAATATAGAGTAAAAATCTAAGAAAAAAACAGCGTAGGTTCCCCCCACCAGTCCATACCAGGTCCTTTGAGTCTGGTATTGATATTAAGGGGAACTCCACACCAAAAATTGAAAAAAAAATGGCGTAGGGCCCCCCCCCCAAAATCCATGCCAGACCCTTATCCGAGCACGCAACCTGGCAGGTCAGGAAAGGGGGAAGACGAGCGAGCGCCCCCCCTTCCTGAACCATACCAGGCCACATGTCCTCAACATGGGGAGGGTGTTTTGGGGTCCTCCCCAAACACCTTGTCCCCATGTTGATGGGGACAAGGGCCTCATCCTCACAACTCTTGCCCGGTGGTTGAAGGGGTCTGTGGGCAGGGGCTTATCGGAATCTGGAAGCCCCCTTTAACAAGGGGCCCCCAGATCCCACCCCCCTATGAGAATGGGTATGGGGTACATTTTACCCCTACCCATTCACCAAAAAACGTAGTGAAATGTGACAAAAGACAATAGCCGGTTTTTGACAATTCCTTTATTAAAAATGCCTTCTTCTTTCCCCCGCTTCTTCCTTCATCTTCCTCCGGTCTTCCTTCGGTTTTCTCCTTCTTCCACCAGCTGCTTCTTCCCCCGCTTCTTCCTCCATTTTCCTCCGCTTCTGCCTCCGGTCTTCTCAAAAGCACCCTCCCCATGTGTTGAGGGCATGTGGCCTGGTATGGTTCAGGGAGGGGGGGGGGCGCTTGCTCGTCTTTCCTGTCCTGCCAGGTTACGTTTTCAGATAAGGGTCTGGTATGGATTTTGGGGGCCATTTTTTATTTAATTTTGTCGGGGACCCCACGCCATTTTTTTATTTATATTTTGTCAGAACAGCAAAACAAAAAAAATTGCATCACAAACGCAACAGTTGCATTTCTGGTGTGGTTGCATTGAAATATATTACCCGCAAATCGCGTGAAAAAAGTCCCCTACCATTTACAAAAATGCACTGGCCGCAAAACGCATAGCTGTGAACTAGTACCATAGGAAACCATGTTTAATGGACTGTAGAGTGTTTCTGCAAAACGCACTAAAAAATGCATAGGTGTGAACCTAGGGTCAGGGCCAGTTCACACTGGAGCGATGTGGGAACCCTTTGAATCCAGTGTATCACATATAACTCGCAGGCAGTTCACACTGCCATATGCAAACTGCTGGGAGTGTCAGTAGAAAGCTAATGACACCCCCAAATCAGTTCACATATCGAAGAGCGAACTGTAAATTCAGACAACACCTATATGATCCAATTCTGCTGCTTACCAAAAAAGGGTCCTGTGCGAGTTTGGTCCAAATGCGATGCAAATTCAACCATACAATCTGTATGGCTGAGTTTGCATCACACAGACATCACATGTGATTTGAAGTGTGGGGCAAATCATATCCGATGTCAGACAGCACAGCAGTGTGAACCGGCCCTAAGGCCCCTTTGACACTTGTGCGACTTGTCCTGCGATTCCTGCGTCCATAGACCTCAAGATTACACTGGCATTGCTTCAAATCACATCAAATTTGGCAAAAAAAAGCGCTGCAAAATCGTGGGACTTTCAGGTCACACAAGTGTGAAAGGGGCCTTATGGACCTCAAGTTGTATGAAAGTCGGACAAGTGTGAAAGGAACCTAATGATATTCATTGATAACCTTTGAATTAGGCCCCATTTGCACTTGTGCCACCAATGCCTGTGTAATATTGCGGTATATGGGCCTCAAGTCGCATCAAAGTCAAACCAAAGAAGTGCAGGGACAAATTTGACCCACTTGCAGGATGCACACGTGAGAATAGTCCATAATTCAAAAGGTATTATCCATGAATCTCATTCACACTGCTGCGACCTGAAAGTCACACTATTTTGCTGCCACTTTGCTGTTGCAACTTGGCCCCAACTTCTGGGAATGCCTGTGTAATATTGCGCCCTATGTACCTCAAGTCACATGAATGTCACACCTAAGTAGTACAGGGACTACTTTGAAGTTGTTGCAACTTGAAGTAGCACAAATATGAATGGTTATCATTGAGAATCATGGGGTACAACTTGTCATACAACTCGGAGGTCCAAATTTGCTGGAAAAGTCACCCAACTGTGAAACAAGTCATATATATTTTAATAGAAAGGAGCTCTAATTTATATTTGCATAGTCCTTACTGATTTACTTCAGCAGAACAAATGCAGGAAGTGATGTGTGCACATGAGGCAGAAGCAAATGTGTGGTGATGCCAAACAAATCAATGAACCCCACCCACACCAAATCTAACTACCACATCCATCCCCACATTGAGTAAGGACAAGTATATATGCTACACTTACCCGGCAAATGAGCAGCACCTCCTCTTTGCTAAAGGAGCCTTGCCATGTCTACCTAGATGGAGATCCTGACCAACACAGGAACTTCCAGGTGATTACAATGACTCATTTCCAGGTCAGAAGGTGAAACCACGCTCTTGATCGCAGCTGCGAATATTAGATCGCAACCACAATTAGAATTTTTTTCTTTTCGTTTATTTGCAGATATGCAAATCTGTATTTCTACATATGATATTTGAAGGTAAACTTAAGGGAGTTTGATAAGAAATGGTGTCCCTGGGATAGCAGCAGGTGAATTACAAAGACAAAGGCCCAGTTTGAGCCCTGGTTCACACTGACAGCAGGAGGAAATCGTTTGAGTTCAGCTGAACTCGCGCGATTTCATTCCCGCATGTCAGTCTTGACTGCGGGGGGAATTTCAGAGACTTCTGTGCAGGTTTCTGCACTGATGTCAATAAAAATCGCACCCCAAAGTCACCAAAACGTAGTACAGAAACTACTTTTGGAAATGGTGGCGCTGCACCAATTAGAACGGTGCAATTGCCGCCAATTTGACATGTCAAATCGCACCAATGTGAACCAGGGCTGACACATACAACACTGCCTATCCACCAGCTGAATTAATTACCTGCAATTCTCCACAGCTGTTATATATAAAGATTCCACCTTTATCATTTACTTGCAGGTGTGCTGAAGAGATTAGTTTTTTTGGTGCACAAATACATATAGAAATTATAAGGTATTCGGCACTGCGTCGCTTTAACTATTGCGCGGTCGTGCGACGCGGCTCCCAAACAAAATTTGCTATAATAAATATAAACAAAAAAAGAGCGACAACTTTTTAAAAAACGCATTATTTTTTACTTTTTGCTATAATAAATATCCAAAAATATATAAAAAAACATTTTTTTTCCTCAGTTTAGGCCGATATGTATTCTTATACATATTTTTGGTAAAAAAAATTTGCAATAAGCGATTATTGATTGGTTTGCGCAAAAGTTATAGCGTTTACACAATAGGGGATAGTTTTATGGCATTTTTATTAATAATTTAATTTTTTTTTTAAATGGCGGCGACTGTTGAGCACGACTCTGTTAAAAATGACACGCTGCACCAAATATAAAATAATAGCAAAATCAGAAACCTATGCAATGAACACATAAAATGCTCAAATTATCATGCAACACTGCATATGATACATAGTACATTAAGTGCTGACATGGATAAAATATACATAAATAAATAAATATTGACCAATCAAATATATGAAGTGCAAAAACACTGTATCAGTATTAATAAAAATGTAACCACAAATCATCAAATTAATAGCACTAAAGTGCAAAATTTGTGAAACAGTCCATTAATCTTCAATAAAGCGCTCTTTAAGTGTATCCACTACAGATAGAGGTGATCATCCACTGTCCCCCACACCATTGTGATTCCAAAGCCTCTTGACAGAAATATATGGCCCTCTATGTTAGAGTGGTCATACAGGCATTATATAAATATATCCCCAGAACAGCATGAGGCACCTCCAGGAAGACTCCAACACAACAGAGGACAGATTGAGCTATGAAAACACTGCTGCCCTGAGCCCAGAACGATCCCACAGAACAGAGGTCAAATCTCCTCTCACCCGCAATGCAAAGGACCAAACGCACAAAAAAGGGTAACGCTCCAAAAAGTGAAATCTTAGGTGACTTTTATTTAAAATCACAATAAAACACTTTCCTGTAAATCTTAAGAACAACAGAGTGATAAAGCTGTAAATTCTATTATCCGAGATGGCCGCCAGCCGACCAGTGTGTGTGCGTGCGTCCTAGCTCCTACCTACATGTTTCATCATGGGGATGGCAGCTTTTCTTAGTTAGGGTGCAGGTTTCTTTTTTGAATTGATTTACCATCCTAAAGGTGCTCAGTAGGGTTGAGGTCAGGACTCTGTGAAGGCCACTCAAGATCCTCCACACTAAACTGGTCAAACCACGTCCTTATGGAGCTGGCTTTGGGGTTTATATAATTTTGGGCAGCACTGTGGCTTGGTGTTTAACACTTCTGCATTTCGAGGGGTACCCAGTTCAAAACCTGGCCAAGACAATACTCATATGTTCTAATTCCTTTGCTTGTGTAGGTTTAGTCCAGGTACTCCGGTTTCTACCAAAATGATATGCTGGTAAATTAGCCCTAAAAAAATATGGTGGTCAAGATACCTTGTGCAATATGGCTCAAAAGTGAGCAATATACTGTATATTGAAGTGCTTATGTGTACCATAAATAAACAAAAAATTTACATAAAATACATATAACAATAAAGTAGTTATCCTTAAAGTATAAGTAGTGGTTTTAAGTGAAATAAAGTGCAGTACAGTGGAATCTTGGATTACGAGCATAATCCGTTCCAGGAGAATGCTTGTAATCCAAAGCACTCGCATATCAAATCGAGTTTCCCCATAGAAGTCAATAGAAACAAAGATAATTTGTTCCGCATTAACTTCTATTGCATGCAATACCGCATGTGGCCAGAGGTGGGGGTGCCGGAGAGCCTCGAAAATACTCTGGGACAGCCCGGCTGAACTCGGAAAGGCTCGGAAACACTCAGGAACAGAGTGTTTCAGAGTATTTATGAGTCATTCCGAGTATTTCCGAACGGCTCCGAGTGGCTCCGAACCGTTTTGTGTGTCACCGGCGCCCCCGCACCTCTGGCCAAATGTTGTACTGCACACCACATTAGCTTGAATTCTGCTTGTTTTGCGAGACAACACTCGCAAACCGAGACAGGATTTTTTTTTAAAAGTTGCTCGTTTTTTAAAACACTCGTTATTACCGCGTTATTCATTAACCAAGGTTCCACTGTAGTGGGGAAACAGTCCTTTTTAAATAGATGCTGAGATACCGTCAGAAGAAGGAAATACAAGAGATGTCTAGGCACCGAGAGAAAGGTCACGCCACCCTAGTGTGACAAATGAGTGGCTTACCAGAACCTTATGACCTCAAAAAGGTGGTCAGGACAAGCCTTAGCTGGTGCAATCATCCAAATCCTTTGTTACTGACTTACTTAAATAAACCTCTCAAGGTACCTGTCCGCCCAAGCAAGATCAGTGGTTTCCAGCCCAACCTTACAGTTTTACCTGTCATAAACATAAAGATCGAACAAATAAGCTGACCATAGTGAAGTTCCATTAAACATTAAAATAGTTATTCAAAAGTATTGCACTTACAAGTGTTAACAGCAATCGAGCATGAAAAGTGCACTGGGGAGAAGACAACTTCGGTCACCAGATCAGGCCACACAAGCGTGGTATGTCATGTGCTGTGT